>JASDQU011028611.1:19108-31319 GCA_032191745.1 Picea mariana | reverse complement strand
CCGTTAAAAGTAGAACACTAGGGGGGGTCCGAAATGCAATGTGAGCCGTTGATTTAAGAACTGTGATCTGGACCATTGGAAAGTGAATGAAGCATAGGTCGAGAGCGGAAAAGGTCATGTGTAGGGAAAACTTAGGATTAGTTCTTTCTTATGGGTTTCTTCAATTTTGTCTTAGACACCACCAAGGGGACATCACTTCATCTATCCTTAGGCAACAAAGACTTGATGTAGCATTTTTTTCAAGGGGGATTTATTTGGGCAAGGCAAGAAAAGCAATTAATCTACATTCTAACCTACTTTCCCAAGACAATTAACCCAGATTAAATTGTTGGGTTAAGATATTATTCTATCCTAGGGGCTATCTGACCAGGATTAGATGGTCTGATCAGATGTTTTCACTAGTTCTAACCTAGGGGCTATCTGACCAGGATTAGATGGTCTGGTCAGATGTATTCACTAACCTATCGACATTGAAAATTTAAAAGAACTTGGTCATGCTTGAAAGGTATGACCAAGTTACTATTATAGAATGGGGCTTTTGTCTCAATTTTTTATGCCCTCTTTTCTTTCTTTTTCTTTTCTTTTTCCTTTTTTATTTTTCTTTTCTCTTTTTCTTTTTTCTTTTCACAAATTATTTGAAGAATGAAATATCATTTGTCAACAAAATCACCAGATACAGATAATATCCTAGTCATCAACTGATTCCCATAATTTATGGGGTGATAACAGCGGCTCCACCTGGGGATGGTACTTGCCTTGTTAAGTGCCAAGAATCCAACTTCCTGTCACTTTGAACATATCTGTCTAGTATCCTTCATTTGTCTCATTCTAAGGAAAATCTTTTGAAAACCAGTGATCAGTAGCTTAGGGCCTTCTCTTCGGGATTCAACCAACTAATCACTGCTCTTCACTCAGAAAATGCAAGTAAAGACTGAAAATTAAAACTGGTATGTACAATGGAGAGTGAGTTCTTCGAATCTTTCACTGAGGTGGGACATAATGTTTCAGCATCCTGCCATTCACAGGTGCTCCTAGTAGATCTGACCCATCAACATTATTTAGCAAAAAGGCATTGTTTCCTCTGAAAGCTTGGATCATGTATGGCCCTGTCCATAGATGATCAAATTTCCCATGCTTTCCCTTATCCTCATTCCTGGCATCCCATCTCAACACCAGGTCCCCCAGCTCAAAATCATCCTCCTTGGTTCATTTGTCAAAGATATTCTTGATGTTTTCTTGGATGACCTGTGTTTTGTTGAAAACTTCCTCTCTAGTCTGGTGCAAGTGAATCATCTGATTGATTCTTCTCTGGGAGTCATTTGGCTCAGCTTGAATATCTTGCAGTAACTTCATGACAGGGACTCCTAACGAAGTTGGGAAAACAACCTCAGTACCATATACCAGCTAGTAAGGTGACATACCAATGGACCTTTTGGTGGTCCATCTATCTGCCCATAAAGCAAATACCAGCTTATCATGCCATGATTTTTTATTCTCCTGCAATGTTTTCTTGATGATATTTACCAACGTCTTGTTTGAGGATTCCGCCAACCCATTCCCCTGAGGGTAGTAGGTTGTGGAATGCCCCAATCCAATGTGGTAACGGCTGCAGAAATCAATGAGTTTCTTCGATCGAAAGGCAGCTGCATTGTCAGTAATGATGTTTCTAGGACAACCAAAACGGGATAAAATATTATTTTCAAGAAATTTGATAATAACAGAGTCAGTGGCTTGCCTGCTTGGTACATCCTTGATCCATTTGGTAAAATAATCAGTGGCAGTAAGAATCCATCGATGTTGGCCTAAAGACGAAGGGTGTATTTCTCCAATGAAATCGAGTCCCCATTGCTGGAAAGGGGCCTCAACTGAAATTGGTTTAAGAGGTAGAGGAAGGAGTTTCCTTTTACCCTCAAACAGTTGACACTGGTGACATGCTATTACTTTATGATGTACATCTGCAAACAGGGTGGGCCAGTAAAATCTAGCTCTGATTATTTTGTTGGCAGTAACCTTCCAGTTCAAATGGCCACCACATTCACCTACATGAAACTCCTGCAATACTTTATCAACTTCATCTTTCAGTAAACAATTTAGAAGAATACCTGCAAGATCTTTCCAATACAAATTTCCTTCTAGAATACAGAATTTCAAAGCTTTCAACTTTAAAAATATAGCTTTAGTTTTAGTTAAACCAGGGGGAGCTTGTAAATTTTGTAAGACAAAAATAAGGTCTGCATACCATGGAGAGTTTAGAAAAACCTCTTTAACGTTTGGAGTCATCATCTCGCCCTGTTCATCTGCCACATCTAGAAAATTAATGTCAAGAGCCTGAAAGTTAGATTCAGCCATCAGTTTGGCAAGGCCTTGGCCTTTGATCAGTTTTGTGGGCTTAATTTCTATGTCGTATTCTAGAATAACTGCAATCCACTTTCCCCTTCTTCCATCAGGGTTGTCTTATGTCAAGATGTCTTTCACTACTACGTTTGGAACATATGCTATGATGTGTGAATGAAGAATATAGACCCTGAAGTACTTTATAGCCTTTACCAAAGCAAAATCCTATTTCTCCATAATATTGTAGTTCAATGCAGCATCTCTTAAAGCTTTGCTGAAGAAAGCTATGGTTTGTTCATACCCTTCACTGTTCTTTTACAGTAATATACATACTATCGTATGTTCAGAGGTGAAAGAAAAAATATAGAAATCTTTAGTGAAATTGGGACTGATCAAAACTGGGGCTTCTATGAGTGCTCGTTTGACTTGTTCAAAGGATGATCTAGACTCAGAGTCCCATTTTATATTAGTGCCCTTTTTTAGCATGTTTGTAATGTTTTGGAGGAGTTCAGCCAGATTAGGAATGAATCTTTGAAGAAAGTTATTTTTCCCTATAAAAGACTCTAGTTCTTTGAGGTTTCTGGGGTAGTTTATCTTTAGTATGGCCTCTATCCTGCTGGGATCAATTCTGATTCCCTCTTTAGAGATGATATGTCCCAATAGTTTACCCTCTTCTAACCCAAAAAGACATTTCTTGGGATTTAATGAAATCCCGAACCTTCTACACTTTTCGAAAACTCATCTAAGGTGCCGTAGGTGTTCATCATCAGATTGGGAAAATACAGTCACATCATCTAAATAAACGACAATAAATTTGCTTGATTCTTCAATGAAGGCAATATCCATTTCCCTCTGGAAGGTTTCTCCTGCATTCATCAGACCAAAAGGCATCTTCACATGCATGAAAGTGCCCCATGGTGTGGTGAAAGCGGTTTTTTCCTGATTGTCTGGGTGAACTAGGACCTGGTTGTAGCCTAAGAAACCATCTAACAGGGAAATTCGACTGGACCCGACCACTCTTTGCAGGAGGTGATCCATTTTAGGCAAGGGGTAATTATCCTTCAAGGATGCTTTGTTCAGATTTCTGAAATCTATGCAGAGTCTGATTTCACCAGTTTTCTTGCGTGTAGGGACTAAATTAGAAACCCACTTAGATAAATGTAGCGGGACTATGATTTTGGCATCATACATTTTTTTGATCTCCTTTTCTATCAATGGAAGCAACTTGGGATTTATCCTCCTAAGTTTCTTCCTAAACGGTTTCTGGTCTTCCTTTATGGGAATCCTGTGTTGTATAATGCTGGTGTCTTAGGCTTTCAAATCTTCATAGCCCCAGGCAAAAACGTCTGAATATTCTTTGAATAGTTCAATGTACTTAAGCTTTTGTTTTGGGGTAAAGATTTGGACAGTTTGACCATCCTAGGCTTCTCGTCAGTTCCTATATTGCAGTCTTCTACCTCTTTCCCATGAGCTTCTATTTTTGGTTTCTTAGCTACATCGTCACTGTCAAACAGATCTTCTAAAGGGACAAGCCCTCTAGGTAAAACATTTCTTTTCAGTTGTAAAACATCGGCATCCATTTCGTCATCCCCTAACTCTTCTGAATCTACTATATCTTCTATATCCACTGTATTTACAGTATTAACACTATCTATTTCAAATTCAGAGTTATTTACATTCTCGTTTTCACTCTCTAAATCTATGTTTGTATATTCAAAATCGTTCTTGCATTGCAGAAAATCCTCTATCTGATCGTCATTTCCAAACACTTGCCAGTACCTGATATTATCAGGGACTATCAGTCTGCATTTCACCTCAAAAGTGTATGGGCGAGTTTGGCGGAAAGGAATCTTGCAGGAAGCAGCTGACGTAGCTAATCCGTCAGCTAAAATATTCTATCCTCTTGGCATTACCTGCAAGTCAACCTCGTTAAAACACTTCAACACATCAAGAATAGAATTCCTGTAGGCTCTAAGGCATGGATGTTTAGCAGCATATTCACCTTTAATTTGTTTAATAATTAATTCAGAATCACCCCTTACCATTATTTGCTTAGCACCAACTTTTTTCAACAGCTTCAGACCGAGCATTAAAGCTTCATACTCGGCAACGTTGTTAGTGCAGTGGAAATTTAACTTATAGGAATGATTTTCTGAATACCTATTTCGATGATTATGCAACCAGACACTAGCTCCTGCTCCTTCTTTACTCACAGCTCCATCAAAATCCATACTCCAGAAATCAGCAGGGAACTCTTCAGTGATTTCATTTTTCATCTTTGCTACCTCACCATTTTCTGGACTTTCATCTTGACTAGCTACATCTTCTATCAGCTGAGTATCTGGCTCTTCAGTATCACCATCATTGTACAAGATGAACGAATCTAAATCTGAATGAGTAGAGTAAAGGGGGTAATTGTGAGGTTTCTCTTGACTGCTGACCATATACTTCATCGGTGTTTCTCTGTATAACCTCCTCTGTTGTCCAAACATTGGGATAGTGGCATAAGACATATCCAGTTGTAGGGTTCCTTTTAACTTAGCTCTCCAAGACTGGGATAACAACATACCATACTTTGGCAGGATATCTGCAACCACCACATCCATCACCATGATCTTTGAAGGGATCTGAACGAGGGTGATGCATAAATCTTTAATCAAACCAATACATTTGACTTTGCTGGAGTCAAACGAGTGTAGATCTTTGTAAGGCCTAGTGACCTCCAATCCCAATTTTTCCATTACTGCTTTAGGCATTAGATTATGTGAGGCCCCTGAATCCAGCATAGTGTTATGCAATATCAAATCATGTATGTTCAAACTGATGTAAAAGGGAGCTACATCACCGGTGTCATCTCGGCCATTCACTTCAGGTCCGAAAAGGAGTTCGGGGTGATCGTCAGCAAGGTTTACAGTGTCTGAATGAGTCGTTGATCCAATAGTCAAGGCCTTGGTGCCTATGTTAGGTTCAATGGCTAATGATTTTAGTACCTGTGAATGATAACTGCCTCTGCACATTAACTCTGTAAGTGGGATAGGAATTTTGATTTTGGCCAATTCTGCCTCCAGGCTAAAAGGCGCAGGAGTTCGGGTCTGAATCACTGATTCTGGTTGGTCCCTCGTATTCTTCTGCTCAGAAGAACTGGGCGCAAATTCGGGCTGTGCTGGTATTTTCAGTATGATGATGTTTTTCTTCACCGGAGCATCAGCTTTACTCTTCTCAGAAGATTTTCCAGCAGTGGTCTTCTCAGGATTTTTCTCAGCAGTAGTTGACTCAAGAGTTTTCTCAGTCTCAGCTACCTTCTACGTTTCGGTCGTCTTCTTCGAGGAATTTCCTTCTGTCTTCTTACTCCGCAAGTTGTACTGTCGGTGTACCTCCAGAATAGCATCTTCCAAGGTTTGTTGTCCAGCTTCTTCAGTTTCTTTACTTACCTTCGTTTGATTTAGTAGAAATAGTTCCTGCCCTTCTTGAGTAAGGAAAATGGCCTCATTGTCATGAATTCCCATGAGGTTGATATGAGTGTCCTCCAATTCCTCAATTACTTCCCCCCCTTCATCAGCATATTTTTCTTGTAGAGGAGGTCTAATCGGTTGATCTGGGACTCTCTGTTCTCTTTGATCCCTAGGATCTCTCTGTCTAATCTGAGGAGGGTTTCTCCTGAAATTGGGGTTCTGAATCTGGGGAGCAGGTGCGTTGTCCCTTGGAGGGTTTCTGTCGGATAAATTCATTCTTTCCATCATAAATTCCACAGTTCAGGACAAAGAATCTAGCTTGGAATCTGTGGTCGATGTGGAAGGTTCTTCTTTGATCGTGACTCTCCTTTCTGTCCTTTGATGTGCCCGTTTCGCCAACAGATTAGCCTCCACACTAATGGCACTTTTCTGCATGTCTTCAAGGGTAGCAACATTTCTTTCTCTTAATTGGTAAGACATGTCAGCATCGAATCCATCAAGGAATTTAATCAATTCCAAACCCGAGGGAGGTTTGATTTCAGTTGGGATTGCATTATACAAGTTGTTAAAATGGGTGCAGTAATCCTGGACAGTTTCACCTTGATTTCTTTTTATGTTCTCGTACTCTGACAGTATTTGAAGAGGGTTTTTCTTTACCTCCCATCTGTCAAGAAAGATTCTTTGGAATGCGACAAGGTTAGGGATTGATGTAGTGGGTAAAGCTTTGAAGCATTTCTTGACGTCTCCTGTCAGACTCTGGGCAAACAGTCTCATTTGAACGTCGACTTCGTCAACTTCTTGTAAATCCAAGTAGTCGTTCATTTTATCTACATGTTGTTGTGTGCTTAGTGTTCCGGTTGCATCAAACTATGGAATTATAGTCTGGTAGTCTTGGGGCATGGCGTGTAGTGGTGCAGCCAACACCAACGGGGCATATCGAGCTGCCATGACGGGCGGAGGAGGTGGGACGACAACCTGGGTGGTTGGAGAGGTAGCGGTGGAAGACGAGAACGCCGAAGGACTAGGCGGTGCTGAGATAGTGATTTGTAGTTTAGTCGTAGGAGACAAAACTTCAACGGTTCGGGGTTGCAACACAGTTGGGTCAAAGATGAGCTTAGACACAAACGTTTCAGACCGTTTTCTAACAAGGTTTCGTGGCGGAAGAAAATCAAGATCAAGGTTTTGAAAAGTATCTGGTTCTCCGGAAAAAGAAGGAAACTTGTGAAGGAGAGTACAGCTCGCTGAACTGGTAGCTAAGGTCTTTCGCCTCAACAACTGCTCGGGATTATCTATCGTTGTAGAGGGTTCTGGGTCAGGATGAGATCGAGTGTGAACTTTCTTGGGAGATAGAACTTTTTTGGTTTATATATATATATATATATATATATATATATATATATATATTATTATTATTTTAAGAGTCTGAAAATAATATATACAGAGTTAATCAGCCTCTAAACATTATTTTCTTCTCAGAATCAAACATTCTTTTTAGGGGAAAGAAAACGTGAGATTGTCAGTTTTAGTTCTTCCCCAGTGGAGTCGCCAATTATGTTAGCACTTGGTAAATTTCCTAGAGGTTGAAAAAGAAGAAATCTACAAAGGTAACCTTATCCAACGGCTTTTAAACCTAGGATCTACCCCTTCCATCTTCAGAGAGGGATCTCTCTATATGATTTAGCTTTGTTTCAATTTAAGATATTAGGCTAGCTATAGAAAATGTTGGTTTTGTTGTAAAGGGTTTTTGAAGTTGGTTGAGACAAACTACACATCCATTGGGCTACGGGGTCTGTATTTAATCAAATCTGAGATACAACCAGAAACACTAAAGAAAACCTTTCACAGGGCGAGATAACACACTCACTGGATCTTCAGTAATTAAGGTGATGGACAGAAGAAAAGATTAGGAAAATAACTTCAAATAACAAGCAGTTAAGAATTTCTTTATTGAAGATATTTAGAAGATAAACATTAAAATATTTAGAATCGGAAACAGGGTATCAAAGATAAATCTTGCAACATAACGTTATTCATAAAGCTTAGTTATCAAAAAACCAGATGATTACAGAGCAAGAAAACAAATAACTGAGAAAATCACATCACCAGTGAACATGCGCAAGAATCCTGTAAAGTGCCTCTTCTTTATTAATGGTGGATCTCTTCAAAAATGATACAGTTTGATAGCAAAAGGGTGTGCAAATCAACAACCCTCAATACATCGAAATATGAAGTATTTATAATTCAAAAATACAAACGTTCCTGTCATAAATGATCAGGACGTGATCATGCTATTTTTAGTCTAACTAACTTAACTAATCAAAACTGCTTGATGACTCGATACAACTGTATGCTAAAATTCTGGGGTAGGCCATTGGCGAGGTGCCTTCGCAATCTCTTATAACTGGACAGGTGACGGGATGGTGACAACTCATCTGCTAATCTAGTAGATCACACAGTTCTTCCCATCTGATATGACCTGACACTGTGACTTTAAGCAACCTCCGATATACTTCATCCATATCTGTATATTTAGCAAATGTAGGCTTGATGAGGAATATGTGTTTAATCTCATGTTGGATACTAATATCCAACTGCAAGGCATCCATGAATGCTTTTCCTGTGATGCTTCCCTGTATACCTGCAAACTTGGAACTGTCCTTAGACACTTCAGTCAACTTTTTCTTGTAATCAGGGAGTGTCATTAATTTGTCATTAATGACCTTCAGACCAGGCAGGCCCTTCCTTTGAAGAGCATCTATCTTGTTGAAAAACTTCTGCACTCCTTGATCCATGAATTGAATCTTTTCCTCAAGCTGAAGCATGAGACCTCTTTTGGTTAGAACCCGTTTCACCTCCAATATAATTTATGTCCTGTCCTCAATCTTCAATTCTTCGAGTTCCTCCCTGGTCTTGGAGTTCAGGAACCTTATGATTTCATTGGCTTGTGTGGGCATGTCTCCAGCTCCATGTTGATTTTCTCAACAGCCTGCTTGCTCCTCTCAAGCAACTCATTTTGTTCAAACATGATTTGAACCATTGGCAAGATTTCATTTATTGACATAGAAATATCTGTCCACACAATCTCTTTGACGTCAGCCAAAGTTTTCCCTGCCATTGTCTGTTTTTGGAGTTGTTGTACCTCCTTCTTGATTTGCTCATTCACCTGTTTTTCTTTGGATAGGCTTGCCTGGAAAGAAGCCTTTGACTCTTGGAGGTTTTCCACCTCTTTCTTAAGCCTGCTAATTTCTTATTCTTGCAGGTTCATCCTTTCCATGGACTTGGCAAGGTCCGTTGTTCCTTCTGGTAGTGTTGCAGATGGAATGGCTGTCACTGTTGCTGTGCTTAATCCTGCAATTGGGATAGCACTCAATGGAATGCCTTCCATTTTCTTGGCTTTCTCTTTCTCCTTTAACAGACTCTCCATCTCAGCCTCCATTTCTTTTAGCTGAGCATTCTGCTCCAATAGTAACTTTAGCATCTCATCCTTTTCCCCTTCCTTTTCTGCTATCTCCTTGGCCTGTGGGTCCTCTATTGGAGGGAGATTTAGCTGCTTTCTTAAGGATGCAATATCAGCATTTTTCTTTTTAATCATCTCTTCTGCAGCTTTCACATTTGTAGGATCGTAACCGATCTTTAAAACCAGCTCTTCCAATGTTTTGATTCTGTTGTCTTTAGCAAAAGATGATATTTTTTCCATCTTGAGATGTGTCTAAGCGTTGTTCAAAGAAAACTGAAGTTTTGCTGCAGAAGCTGTAGCATGTGCTAATGTGTAGAAAATCATCTCCCCAGTTTGTTTATGCAGATCCATCTGATCTGCTGGATGTACATATTTTGCTTGAAACTCGAAAGTGGCCCTTTTGTAATCTGAGATTACTTTGGGATCCGGTACCAGTGCTTGTAGGTAAGCCATATGCATCCTACCCTTTTTTGTGTCAAAAGCCGAAAGAAGTCTATGCTGAGCTGTGGAAGACTGCTTCCGAAACTGGGCTTAGGTGCTACTAGTGAGGGTCTGGTTCTTCTTCTTGATCAATTCATATTTCTCGAAAATGCCCAATTTGGGCCCAATCTTGCTTGGCGGAGTCTCTAAGGGAGAATCTGTAGATTTCTTCAGTATAGCTTTTGTGATTTCCTTATGCTAGCTCGAACTGAAAGGTGGTGTGATTGGCTTGACTCCTGTAGTGGTTACTTTGGTAGTTGGGGCTTCTTGTTCTACCGTTGCGCCCGGCATTGAAACTATCTTGGACTTTTTGGTGTGAATCTGGAACTCTTCTGCTGACACCTCGGTTACAGGAGATGACAACTCCTGTCAGGGCCTCTTATCCTTGGGGACCTGAGGTGTGGTAGTGGGAGCTACACTCATTGAGGGTGCCTGCTGTTCCAAGTCCAACAAAGTGTCAGGCAACCATACTGCCTGATTTGCAAATTTTTCGATCTCTGGCTTGGACTCATGAACATATGGGGCATTTTTGTTTTTCACCCTCATATATGAAATGATCCCGTATGGATCATAGTGCCAGATGAAAGTAGTAGAGAATTTCATCTCCTTCAACATTCTATCTGCTTCTTCCCCTGCGCCTCGGCTATTGCAGATGAAAGAACCAATTTTTCCTTTGATCCTCAATTGCTGTTTTTTCTTAAGAGAAACAAAATGAATTTCATCAGAATTCATTATCTGCCTAATATATTCTAATGCAAAAATCCTTACCGGCACATATCGGGGAAGTTTGTAAGGCGCCAATTCGCACCCGAAAACTCTGATTTCGGTGTGATTCTGACATAAATACCAGTCTCCTGTCTTAACATTGTCCGAGAGATGCAAAATTCTCTAGACTTCTTCATTTATTCGTGTCTTAGGCATGCCACTCAACATACTTACCACAGGGTGGTAAAACTGGTCAATGAACACTGTGAAGTTGTATTCAATAGAATTATGTTTCAGAAGAGAAGTCCACGATGTGACTGGCTGGGGCCTCCCGTCGGCATCCATCTTCTGCATGGAGAAATTGAACCTGTCGGCTTGAAAATAGACGAACATGTAAGCCAGAATGGATGAATACCTAAACATGCCTTCTGTGGAAAAATTCACAAATTGTTCATGGATGTTATTGGCCAAGAAGGTGCTGTAGTCAAACTACATGGTCGGCTGTTCATTGTTTGAGAAGATGGACAGAAAACCTAGGATGGGCTCATCTACCCATTGATCAGAATAGTAACCAAGTAGGGCACACAGAGAAGAAATGATTTGATTGCCTTTGGTGGAGAACATGGAAGAAGGGTAAGGGGGACTGGTGGTAGGGAGTGGAGCAGAAGTGGGGAGAAAAAGCTTGAAGATCTGAGCTCTCTTAGGGAAAGTCATTTTCGGATATAGCTCAGTGAGGATTTCTAAATTGAACGGGGATGCAGATTTAGCATGGGTGATTTGCATCATCTGGTCAATATCTTTGGGGGTGATGAAGAAAAGAATGTCTCCAGATGAAGAAATGATGGCTTTCTGGTTGGGGAGGTAATGGGTCTGGCATTTGAGGGCAAACTCGGGGAAATTATGAATCTAGGGGAAAAGATACATGGGAAAATTGGACTCCCAGAGTCCAATTTCGTTGCTCTGGTCCAGGAAAACCTCCCGGAGCCATGACTAAAGATCAAAAAAGTCGAAACTGCATATAGTATCGGCTATCAAGCGATCTTTATCGACCAAGGGAATTTTATCCAGGTTAACTGGAGGAGGAAGGAAATGATTCTCTTCCTCTTCCGATTGTTTTGTCTTTGACACCATTTCAGTAACTGTACCTGCAAAAAACAATACGTTAGTGGGGTCTACGGACTGTAGGTGAAAGCAATGCAGGAGCAATGGAGGAATAGGAGGTTTCTGGTGCGATGGATGAATAACAACTGAAAAAGGAAAACGGTAGTTTTATTCAAAAATTGGGGTCGGTTGAGCGTGGGAGATAGGTCAGCAGGATAACGAATATGTTATCTTGTAATAAATGGACAACGGGCCACTAGGGATGAGGTGACAGATGACGGTGGCCAATGCATACGAGTGAGTGATGTGGAGGCATGTGATTGGAGGTAAAATTCACCGAAGAGGATGGTCATGAATGGAAAGGGTAAAGGCCTGACAGTAGTTATGGGATGGGACTCAAACCGGGAGCAAGTGGGACAAGTGGACTTAGTGGAGGATGACATCCCAGAGTGATGGGTCTGTCAGTTTTCACAAGGTGAAAAGACTCCCGGACCAATAAGACAATGCCAACTGTAAAATGGGCCCGCTGCAAAGAATATTCTTTCCGGACCCCCCCCCCCTTTGATTAAAAGGAGAACACCAAGGGGGGTCCGAAATCCATCGTGATCCGTTGATCTGCGCGCTGGCTTCCTAACCATAGATCTTGGTGCACTCTTTAATACCCATTCCAGACCCCCCCCCC
>JASDQU011028611.1:7568-18900 GCA_032191745.1 Picea mariana | reverse complement strand
CTCTCTGTTAAAATAAGAACACTAGGGGGGGTCTGAAATGCAATGTGAGTCGTTGATTTAAGAACCGTGATCTGGACCATTGGAAAGTGAATGAAGCATAGGTTGGTAGCGGAAAAGGTCATGTGTAGGGAAAACTTAGGATTGGTGCTTTCTTATGGGTTTCTTCAATTTTGTCTTAGACACCACCAAGGGGACATCACTTCATCTATCCTTAGGAAACAAAGAATTGATGTAGCATTTTCTTCAAGGGGGCTTTATTTGGGCAAGGCAAGTAAAGCAATTAATCTACATTCTAACCTACTTTCCCAAGACAATTAACCCAGATTAAATTGTTGGGTTAAGATATTATTCTATCCTAGGGGCTATTTGACCAAGATTAGATGGTCTGATCAGATGTTTTCACTAGTTCTAACCTAGGGGCTATCTGACCAGGATTAGATGGTCTGGTCATATGTATTCACTAACCTATCAACATTGAAAATTTAAAAGAACTTGGTCATGCTTGAAAGGTATGACCAAGTTACTATTATTACATGGGGCTTTTGTCTCAATTTTTTATGCCCTCTTTTCTTTCTTTTTCTTTTCTTTTTCCTTTTTTCTTTTTCTTTTCTCTTTTTCTTTTTTCTTTTCACAAATTATTTGAAGAATGAAATATCATTTGTCAACAAAATCACCAAATACAGATAATATCCAAGTCATCAACTGATTCCCATAATTTATGGGGTGATAACAAAACCTCTACAATATCGTCTCAACATATTTTCTCTGATTCAACTAGAGTTTCTTGTTTGCACGATCTCTTTTAATCTCCATTCCCATAATGAATTTAGTAGCACTGATATCCTTCATGTCGAATTTGGAGGATAGTTTTGATTTCACATGTCAAATTTGGAGGATAGTTGTGATTTCACCTCCTTGATAACATCCATGTTATTTCCTACCAGCAACATGTCATCAACATACAACACTACATAAATTAAGTGATTAAGAACAAGTAAAAGTACTTATAATCCTTTGAATGAAGGTGCAACAACTTCTTCTAGTTCTCCCTGTCCAACCCCTTTGCTCAAACAATCTCCACTAATTGCTTTGATGACATCTCCCTCGTGAGATCATAAGTTTGATGTAATTCCCAATCTCCATTGTAGCTTTCACCATGATAAGGTCTCCTTATATAACCTTGGAGAGGTCCAACCACTTGAGATATATTTGGGATGAGTTGAGGATTCCTCTCCTTCAGTTGAGGATATTCCCTAAGATCATGCCTTGACCATCTATTCGAATCCAACTACCTTCAGGAATTGAGGGATTCTTCTCTTATTTGCCTCAACAAACCCATAATTTTCTAAAAAAGGGGTAGCGCTCCCTCAAAAGGGTGCACAAGGTGCTCAAGCACTCCCCCAAAGAGACTCAAGGAGCACCGACACTCCCTGACAGTGGGTAGGGGAGCACTCCTCTCTAAAATTTAGTTTTTGAGTGTTTTTTCCAATGGAAAAAGGCTTGTACTTCATGTCAAGTGGTTTCTCTTCTTCCAAACTGACCTTTGAGGTGTCTTAAGTGTCTTTGTGATGTCATTAGAGGCATGACATAGGCAATATGGCAGTATACTATTTGTGACACTTGCAACACTTGTAGTTAATATGCGACACTTGCGGACAAGATGTGACATTTACAACACTTGTAATGATGACACTTGCAACACTATCGAAGTGAATAATTTTGAGGTGTAACAGATTGCCCCCCAAAGTATGAATTTAGAAGATGATGATGAATGAAGTACTTCGTATACTTTTTCAGGCAAGGGTATGGACGCAGAGAAACTGGAAAAAGCTGCACACAACCATCAAACAAATATTATGACATGTTTCAAAACCCAAGGCAGGCATACCTATGCTTGAGTGATAAAGGCTTTTTAAGTATGGCCGCCATAAAATACACTGCGGATCCATAATTATATTGACAAAATGCCACTATAGATACAATGTGGATCTTTACTCCTATGCCCTGAACTAATCATAGCCATGAAGAATACACAGTGGATCTATGAAATGACAAGACATAGCCATGACCAATACAAAAGTGGATCTATGTAACAATATATGTGTCATAGTTCAAGAGAACTCCTTCGCAACCTAGGAAAAGTACATATAAGAGTGATGACTCAACCCAGGGTCTTCTTACCGATCCCGATATAGTATGAATCTAACCATGTGAATAGATGTCTTGATGTTGAACATGGAAGAAACCACTTGATTACCGGTCAATGATGTAAACCATTAACAAGCGTGAGGGAAATCACCATTGATGTCAATGATTCCAAAGGCACTCTAGTACATTCCAACGAATGTGAATAGATGAGTTGAAGTTGAACATATGTGGAATCATCTGATCAGAGGTCAATGATGTAAACCCACTTTCAGACACGAGGAGGCCTACCATTGAGGTATGCAGGTCACAAGTTACTAACTGGTTTCTAAGTCTGAGTCTCTGGATAATGGGTTGAAGTCGTCAGGAATAGACTCGTCGAAGGAGTGCCTTGATGTATCCCCCATCAATGACATGAAACAGACATGGATATGTAATTGGTGGATTAAAGGAACATAGACTGACACGGGTATTGAAACAAGATATTTGTGATGGCTGACTCTGAAGGAAGATACTTCCCTTGAACACTGAGGCACGACAGCAGAAACATAACATGGACCAAAACTTGATGATGTAGTGGATGCTGTGACTTTCATCAGGTGACCCAAAGGAGTAAAAGAAACTCAGAGGATTGGCTCAGTGCAGAGGTTCAACGAATTAAAATGCGTGCAAAGACAAAATTCCATGTTCAAGGGCGACCGTAAGAGTTACTGGTAGTGTTCTCAAAAAACTGCTTGGCTTGCTTCTTTCAATTTTTCCCCCATATAGATAGACGAGTACCTCTTTTTAATTTAATGAGATTGAGGAGGGTAACACATACTCAACATGAATCACCTTCGGTAAGTCCCTCCTCCTTTGTTTAACGAACTGGAAGAAGTAAGGGTTCGATCCCATATGGGCCTTTCAATGTATGATTGTTTAACGAGTCCAAAGAAGGTAAACTCGATGATTTTTCATATTTAGAGAGTCTGAAAACAACTTAAAGACGACTCCAATGTTGTTTTTTTTTGTAATGTTAGTCTCGTGAGAACAAAAAAGAGATAAAATATCACTTGAAAGACACCCTTTCAAACCTTTTAATGAGTGGTAAAGGAAGCAATATCACTCGACAATCTTTTCATGTTTAGAGAGTTTGAAAAGAGCTCAAAGACGACTCCAAGGGGTTCCTTTTTTGTATGTCCATGCAGGTCCAAAAAAGAGATAAAAGTTTACCCGAATGCATTCTCATGTATTTACAAGAACAAGAAAGAACAAAGACTAAGCTCAGTATGCCCCCAACTTGAAATCTAGTGGAATTACTCTAGAACGATCATCAAAGGCTGGAGACATGCCCTCCAAGATTCAATTCATTCACCGACTTTGAGTTTGTCACCAATTTCTCTACTAGATGGAAAAAAAGATAAGGGTGGATGAAATGAAGGTTCAAGAGAGATGACTGTTTCATTTTTTAATGAGATTGACACAGAAAAAGAACTATACTCAGGGCTCTGGGTTTAATCCCTAGATTGTTGTTTCATTTTTTAACAAGCTTGCTACAGAGAGGAAAACTATGCTCAAAGCTTTTGTTTCATTTTTTAACGAGCTTGCTACAAGGAAGATAAAACTATGCTCATGACCTCTACTTCATTTTTTAACAAGCTTGCTACAGAGAAAAGAAACTGTGTTCATGGACTCTTCTTGATCATGGCTTCCAAGAGAATAACTCTCTAGAATAACACCATGTCAAGGGACAAAACTCGGTCATGGCTCCCAAGAGATCTTCATTGGATGGAAGAATATCACTCTGGAAGGAATACATGTCAAGGGTCATGACAGGGGTAAGGAGATCAGGCTCTAATAGCCCTACCAAAGAGATCACCATGTCAACTATCGGATCCAAGTCATCGAAATTTGAAGTCATGGGAGACAATGCCAAATAATTGACATGCAACAGGGGCGATGTTGTCGTCATATAAGAACCATTTAGGGACCTAATCTAGTTAGGACCGATGAAGGAAAGTTGATCAATAGTCACCATTCTTCCATCATGAGGGAAATATATCACACGAAAAAAGAGTGGATGCAATCGCTCTCATGTCATAGACATAATCTTTCCCAAGGAGTAAAGCGAAATCCAAAGGATCTCAGACTACCATAACATTAATAAAGATAGTTTTCCCTCCCAAAGTTACCAGAAACTGAGGAAGGGTCCCTAAAGGTTGACTAGTTATTATGTTAAAAGATAACAGATTCTATGTAACTGGAGGAAGTTGAGGATGATCCAAAGTGTGCCAAGCAACAGAGTAAAAAATACTAACGGACGCAACTTCATCTATTAGTGTTTAAGGAACGTCGCAACCACAAACTTGTACTGTAATCTGGAAAGGAATGTGAGAGGGAAGACAAGGTCCAATTAGCACACCCCAATCAAAAAGGATGGCCTCATTGATTGGAGGGGTTTTCGTGGGAGAAGGTGGAATGACCCCCAACACGGTAGATTCTCTATTAATGAGAAAAATGTGGGCATTATTGGGTTTACTCTCTAGAGGGAGAGGAGGATAGATCAATGATGGGATCATATCGACCATGTTGGCACTCTTCATAGGAAGAGTAGGATTGACCAATGTTGTAACCTGAGCAATCAATTTGGCACTCTTTGGATGAAGGGTGGGACTGACCGAGGAAGGAACTAGATTAGTCACTTTGGCACTCGTCAAAGGAGGAGTGGGATCGACCGATGACATAACCGGATCAACCACTTGGATTTCATTCTCCAAGGGGAGAATGGGGTCAACGGGTGGAAACAGATCAAATGCTTTGGTGTCACTCTCTAATGTGACAATGGGGTCGACCAAGGATGAAAACGGATCGACTACTTGGGTTATACTCTTTTGATGAAGAGTAGGGTTGATCAATGGCGGAACTAGATCAACTACTTGGGTGTGTGGATCAATTGAGGAGGAAACTAGATTGACCACCTGATCAACTGGAATGACCGGGGATGGAACTAGATTGACCTGTCCATTAACTAATGATGGATTCAGGGAAAGCTTATGATATCCTTTTGGAAATTGAATTTTTTCCAAAAGATAAGAAGCCTCATCCATGCGAGGACAAAGGTGAGAATAATCATCACCTTTGCATAACATGCAAGGGAATTTGACAGTTGTCTTCTTCTTACCAACCTGAATGTAAATAGTTGAAGGGGAATCACCAACATGTCTAGTAGAGGCTGATGATGCAGAGGACCACATTTATAAGACCTTGGGGATACTAGGTAAATCCCTCAGAAAGTGGTCACCCTTACAAAGACTGTAAGGGAATTTGGGTTTCAGATTCTTTATTTTAATCTTGTTGACCTCATCAACACTCCCAGTAATATTAATAGTAACTGGTTGCTTGGATTAAACATCTGATGTTGTTGGGGCCTTGGTCCTTTTCGGGCTCTTCTTCTTCTTCTCTTTCCATTTCTTCTTCTTCTGATCAACCTGGCTACTTGTTTTAGAGATTTCACTAGGCGAAGAAGGAGAAATAGAAGGATATTTAATGGGCGAAGAAGGAAAAAAATTGATGTGAGGTTGATGTGTGGGTGGTGTACTGACATCTAAAGTATTAGGTGCAGTTGAAACATTGGGAGGATTCGAGATCACTGGAGTGGGGAACAACCAAACTGGTAATCTGATGGTGAGTCCTGGAAGACTTAGTGTTGCAATGTACGAAGGACCAAAGTTTCCAAACGAAGGAAAGGTATAAGGTTCCCTAGGAGAAGGGGTTCCTCCATTGGTACTCTCAGGATTTGATTCCATTAACACTGACTCGACCTAAGGTCCACCAAGTAACACAACCAATACATGCTATGAATCTGAGAAGCAAACAATCAAACAAAATCTTCCCACAATGAAACCACTAGTTGGTGATGAAATCCAATGTCATGAGATCAAAATAGGAAGAGTCAGGGGTAGAGTGGGTGGATCAGTTACATTGGCGACCTGCTTAATGGACTTATGCCTTGGTGCAAGCTTCCATGCAGTAATTGTGGATTTACCCTCCAAGGAGCTTGAGTGAGTTTGACCAACGTCTATTCTAGGTATGGTGAGACTTCCCTTCACCGTCACTTTGTGTGAGACCCTAAATATTATGGCTACTAAGGTCACCAACTCATAGTTATCCCTTGGGCGGGTACAGTCGACAGTTCGATCCAAACGTATGGGTAGGATAACAAGTCTGAAATCAACTCGAGAGGCTCCCACACATAATCGTGGGTATACCCTCAAGTGACCCCCAATATACGATCCGACCACTACAAACAGTTGAACCACAGAGGGATAATCTCCATAACTCTCCCGAATGCAACCTTCTTTGTAACCCCTGTGTGAGAGGGGGATCCTAGAAAGCCTATACGACAATTGGATTTTCTCTCCCTATCGCAAAATGCTAAGTTTGTTTGATAGCTTTGGAAATTTATCCTTTCAACCTTATTCCAAAGCCCTACACTTTAAACTAATGTAGGTTTGCTAACAAAGATGTAAAAAGTCTGATAAATTTTAATTAAGCATTGATTTTAGTGGTTGTTGTTTACTTAGAGGTGTATGAGAGTAAATACTGATGATATTATGACTTAGTTCCCAAAACATGCATAAGAAATGATAAGCAATCTTTTCTTTCAATGAATGTCTAATTAAGGTAAGGAGAAGGATTTTCCTTTCACTGTCAAACACCAAGATGAAATGAACTCATGCAATAGTACTCAATAAGGAATCCAATGCAATGCTAAAATGTTTGTATGTGACTGATAACCAGTAGATTTAAAGCTTCTTATGCTAATCAGAGTTAAAGATTTGTGAGATTTAAGCAATCTGGAAGAAAATTTCACATAAACCAAAAGACACCCTTGTTGTGATCAAACAAGAAACATAAAGCTAAAAAATCAAAAGGAAGGAGAAATATCTTGGACAAGATGACTCAAATATCAGAAAGAAAAGTGCAAAGGACCTTTGAAACCCCTTACAAAGTTTTCACTCATTCAGATAAACGAGAAGAAAACGACAAATTGACTCCAAATCGTGAAGGACAAATTGCAAAGTAAGGAAAAATGTCAAAAAATCCAAACAAAAGATGATGAATTGTCAAAAATAAGGGTGTTTGAAATCCAATATCAAGATGGACTGAGAGTATGGGACCCTGAACAAAAGCCAAAACCAAGAAATAGCTTCAGAAGATGAAAATTCTGGAGAATTTCTCACAAAAATGAGGTAGCGCTCTGGTGTAAGGGGCAACAGAGTGTTCTAGCACTATGTGTAAGGCTAAAGGGGAGTGATAGCACTCTAAAAACAATAGGAGGGGAGCGCTCTTCTCTAGAAACTCAGAAAAATGCCCAGAAACTCAAAAATTCAAGAAAATTCAGTCAATTAGGGTGATCATCATGACATAAAGAGGAAATCAAACCAATCTAAGAATAAAAAATACAATATGGAGAAGATAAAATCAGTGGGAAAAGGGCCAAAACAAGATATGGGAATGGAAACAAAAATCATAGCTCCTCCCCAGTGGAGTCGCCAATTTCTATTGTAGGTGAATCCCCCTGCGGACAAGTGGATTCCCTCTTGCTCTCTATACTCCTAAGGACAAGACAAAAAGTGCTTAACATGGACACTGACTTCCTTTTAGATTGAATCAAACTAATCAATGAAAGAGAAGGAGAAATATATGTACCTTATTAGTGACATTTGTCCTTGTAAAGTCTTAGTTGAGCTTTGATCCTGAGCTCCTTGATAGATCTTGTAGGACAAACAAAGGTACAAAAGACTTCCTACTCTACTGAGATTATCTCAATAATAGATCCATCTACTATAGACAAACTCATATGGAACAAGCACAAGTTTGAAAGAAACAGGCCAAGCATTAATTATATTAATGAGAACAAGTAAAATTACTTACAATCTTTTGAATGAAGGTGCAATAGCTTCTTCTAGTTCTCCTTGTCCAACCCCTTTGCTCAAATAATCTCCATTGATTGTTTTGATGGCATCTCCCTCATGAGATCATAAGTTTGATGTAATTCTCAATCTCCATTGTACCTTTCACCATGAGAAGGTCTCCTTATATAACCTTGGAGAGGTCCAACCACTTGATAGATATTTGGGATGAGTTGAGGATTCCTCTCCTTCAGTTGAGTATCTCCCCTAATATCATGCCTTGACCATCTATTCGAATCCAACTACCTTTAGGAATTGAGGGATTCTTCCCTTATTTGCCTCAACAAACCCAGAATTTTCTTAAAAATGGGTAACGCTCCCCCAAAAGGGTGCACAGGGTGCTCAAGCACTCCCCCAAAGAAGCTCAAGGAGTGCCAGCACTCCCTAACAGTGTGTAGGGGAGCGCTCCTCTCCAAAATTCAGTTTTTGAGTGTTTTTTACAATGGAAAAAGGCTTGTACTTCCCGTCAAGTGGTTTATCTTCTTCCAAACTGACCTTTGAGGTGTCTTAAGTGTCTTTGTGATGTCATTAGAGGCACGACATAAGCAAGATGGTRGTATATTTTTTGTGACACTTGCAACACTTGTAGTTAATATGCGACACTTGCGGACAAGATGTGACACTTACAACATTTGTAATGATGAGACTTGCGACACTATCGAAGTGAGTAATTTTGAGGTGTAACAATAAGCAGGGTTCTTTTCCAGGAATATTTCACTTTGATTGTCACAATCTAATATCACTTCTTGTTGTACCAAACCAATATCTAAACACAATCTCTTGAACCATACTACTTCCTTGCTTGCATGATTGGCTGCCATATATTATGTTTTTGTAGTTGAGAGTGCCACTACAGCCTATTTTTTTCTCATCCAACTGAATGCTCCTCCTAATAGGTTAAACACATACCCACTTGTAGATCATCTTCAATCCAGATCTCCATCCCAGTCTGCATCAACAAAACCATGTATATCCAAAACTTTGTCTAATCCAGGTCATCCTTGGTAGCACAATCCATAAATGGTAGTGCCACGCAAATACCTGAAGACCCTATTTATTGTTGTCCAATGATCCTTCTCTAGTTTTTACATATACCTGCTCAAAACTCCCATTGCAAGTGAAATATCCGATTTAGTACAGACCATTGCATACATCAAACTGCCAACTGCACTGGCATACAAAACATGGGACATGTCCTCTTCTTCTTCCCGTGTCTTGGGACACTGATCTGCATATAACTTTACACCTATAGGAATATGAATCTTGATCAGTTTACTTCCATTCATATTAAACCTTTGCAATATCGTCTCAACATATTTTCTTTGATTCAACTAGAGTTTCTTGTTTGCACGATCTCTTTTAATCTCTATTCCCAGAATAAATTTAGCAGCACTGAGATCCTTCATGTCAAATTTGGAGGATAGTTATGATTTCACCTCCTTGATAACATCCATGTTATTTCCTACCAGCAACATGTCATCAACATACAACACTACATAAATGAAGTGATTACCAACTTGCTTGGAATATACATGGTGATCATCCATGCTTCTCAAAAATCCCACTCCAAGGATGTATGTGTCAAATGTTTGGTACCACATCCTAGATGATTGCTTCATACTATATAGTGACTTCTTTATCTTATAGACCAACTCTTTCTTTCCCGTCACTACAAATCCTTCTGGCTACTTCATGTAGATTTCTTCTTCCAGATCCCCATGTAGGAATATTATCTTCACATCCATCTGTTCCACTTCAAGATCAAAAGAAATAAGAATAGATAAAAGAAATCTAATAGAAGTTAACTTCGCAATAGGAGAAAAGATCTCACCAAAGTCAATTCCCTCTACCTGGGAATAACCTTTTTCTACTAACCGAGCTCTGTGTTTCTCCACTTTTCCTTTTGCATTAAACTTCTTCTTAAACAACCATTTTCTACTAACATATTTTCTTCCAGCTGGCAACTCAACTAGATCCCATGCCTCATTGTTATCCAAGGCATCCATTTCTTCAACCATGGCCTTCATCCAAAATTTACTATCCTCTGAATTCACTGCTTCCCTGAAATTTCTAGGATCATCATTAGTAATAGATAAAACAAAATTAGAATGAAAAACCAGGTGGAATATACCTTTTTGGTTTCCTTCTTTCCCTCATTGATCTCCTCAATATTGAGGTATGAGGTTCTTCTTCTTCTTCATCATCTTCTTTAGTTGATTCAAATTTTGCATCATCCAACTCAAACTCTATTTTCTCAGGTTCTTTTTTCCTTGGTAGGAATTTCTTTTTGGGAACATCTTTCACCTCTCTAAAAACAACATCCCGACTATAAACAATCTTCTTAGTTTCTAGGTTCCAAAGCTTATAACCTTTTACACCATATTTATAACCAATAAAGATACACTTTTCATCTTTATTGTGAAACTTAATCCTATTTTCTTTTGTAACATGTACATAAGCATCACAACCAAACACTCTAAGATGTTCAAGAGAGGGTTTATTACCAGTCCATACCTCATGTGGAGTTTTATCATTTAGTGTTGATGAGGGTGATCGATTAACCAGGTAACATGTTGTACACATTGCCTCAACCCATAATTCTTGTCCTAACTCGGCACCAGTAAGCATGCTCCTTGATTTTTCCATCAATTTCATGTTCATCCTTTCTACAACTCCATTATGTTGAGGTGTGTATGGAGTAGTCTTCTGCCTTTCTATACCATACTTCTTACAGAATTCTTCGAATTCATTTCCGCAGAATTCTCCACCATTATTTGTCCTCAATATCTTTATTTTCTTCTCTGTTTGGTTTTCTATGAGAGCCTCAAACTCTTTAATTTTATCAAATACCTCATATTGATTTCTAAGAAAATAAATCCATATGTTCCTTGAGAAGTCATCTATGAATGAAACATAATACATAGATTTACCTAGTGATGGAACATGCATAGGTCCAAACACATCATTGTATATTAACTCTAAGATTCTCTTTGCTCTTGTAGCACCAGATGGGAATCTTAATCGATTATGTTTACCATATATGAAATGTTCACATAAATAAAAATCTAGAGTGCAATTAGACATACCTTCAACCATACCTTTACCGTAAGTTTTTGGAATGCCCTTTCTCCAATATTTCCCAATCTTTGATGCCACCGCATGGTATTCTTTCCAGGGACAGTATTGGTATTTTCTAGTTTATTTCTCTGCCCATGGAAAACATAATTATTACA
>JASDQU011028610.1:23937-38518 GCA_032191745.1 Picea mariana | reverse complement strand
CTTGAGAGATATTTCCTCCCTAAAATCCTTAAGAGATATTTTCTCCCTAAATATCTTGGAGATCCAATTTTAGTGGATCTGATGAGTGATCCTCTCCATGGTGGTTAAGCCTCCAAATCCTATATAATGAGGACTTTCCATGGAGAAGAGAAGGATAGATTTGAGGTATCAAACTTATGGTCTTGGGAGGAAGATTTTGGATATAAAACCTATGTTTTTGGGAGCATCGTGCAAGGGATGGACACATAGGAATTGGAGTGGTTACTGCAACTGCATCTACAGGTTGTAAGTATCTCTTTAAAGTTCTCATCAATATTACTTGGCCTATTCCCTTCAAGATTGTGTATTGTTGCATATGATTGTTGATCTTCATAAATGAATTTGATTAGTCTAATATTGTAGAGTAGAGTAGGGATTCTTTGTCTTTTGTTGTCCATTGCATTGGAGGTATCGAGTGGTGCTGAAGAGTTTGGAGATCAAGCTCATATTGGAGGTAGCGAGGACAAACTATGGAATAAGGTACATCACATTTTCTTCCTTTGCTTTCTCTTTCTGATTAGGTAACTGAATTCACAGGGATGTTACTGTCCATTTGTATGTTTTTTGTCTTGGTATTAGGGGTCTAGAATCTAAGAGAATATTCACTTGTCTGTTTTCTAAGAAGCATGAGGTAAGTCCTTAAGTCTCAAAAGGTGAAAGAAAATTTGCAATTCAAGCACCTACACAAAGAAAGGAAACCTTCAGAAGAAGAAATCAAGAAGCCATATTTACACCTCAAAGAAAATTCATAAAAGAGACACTTTCAAGGTGGACACAAAAGCAAAGGTATGAGATTTTTTTTCATGGTCACTACTTAATCATGTAATGAATATGGTCACAAAGCTTTGGATTGTAGACATTATGCAAGGAGAGATGTTGGAATACACCATAACATTCTAAGATGTTGGAGATGTAATCAAGTGGGACAGATTGCTACACATTGTCACTCCCTGAGATGTTACAACTACAATGGATTTGGTCACAAATCCCATGATTGTTGGAACAAAAGAAGGAAGTCCATGAGGAGTGCTTCATATAGCATGGAAAGAAGAGCACACAAAACTAGTAAATAAGACAATGTTTAAAAGATGGAAGCTCATAGATCAAGTTCTAATAATTTGGGACACTTTCAGAAGTGGATGAAGAACACTAAACAACTAGAATAGAATACCATCCATGAGGCAAGCTCAAGCTTGACATTTTCTAAAGCATGCACCGGATCCTATGGGAGAAGTCACATACATATGTGAGGTAACCTATAGAAAGGTCATGTACATACAGGAGATGTCTATGAAACATTCCACATACTTGTGGTAAAAGCCTTGGAAAAGAAGGCTATGCAGATGAGTTATAGAATGGTTTGATGGTATAACTCTATTTTGTAGGGTCTGACATGGTTTGTTGCAGGTTTTCATGATTATATTCTTTATTAATGAATGTATGGTAATAATATGTGGTTGAATGTTGAAGCATATGCTTGATTCCTATCTTGAATGCATGGTACTAACCCTAGAGTGTGGATTAAGGAATTTTTCTGCTAAGGAACAATACTGGTTATGTATTTTATCAGTGAAGTTATGGAATGTTGTCTATGGGACATATCTTGTTGATGTGATGATAGCTAGAAGTATATTATTGATCTATTGAGGAACACTTTTGGTACATGTGTATAAGTAATATTGGATCCTTATTACTTTATGTAGTGAATTATTTTTGAGGTAGATATGTTGTAGTATATGGTTGGTACATATGTGAGCTCCATCATTATATCTTTTGATGTATTGTTAAAGGAATATTTGTTGGATGTCTTGGTGCATGCAATTGGGATGTGGCTGAGGTACACATTGGGACATGTAGTTGATGAATTGATGAGGTGGTGATGATGTGCATGATTGATGAGTTATAACTTGATGCATGATTGGTACATATTTGATACATTATTTGAGGCACTTTCTAGTTGTATAATTGTCTCATGTATTGATGTGGTATATGTATATGGATATCTTGATTGTGGTACATATTATTGAGGTTTGGTGCATGGTTGATGCACTTTCTATGGTATAGGTAGTAACACAGGTTTGGTGCATGGTTGATGCACTTGTAGATGGAAGATGATTGTGGGTGATAGTACTTGGTTAAAGTACACCATTGATATTACTTGTTTAGAATATCCTTTTTGGTACATGATGTATGGGATGATATAGTTGATATGCTTGGTTGATACATTGATTGATGCTTTATGGTTGAGATACATTTCTTGACACATGGTTTGTGGCACTTAATGCATGGTAGAGGCATATCATGAGTGATATGACACTTGGTTGAGGCACATGGTTGGAATGTTATACAATTGATGATCTTTATATATGGTTGGTACACAGTTGGCACATGTTCTTGGAATATGGTTGATACACTCCATTGATGTTATCTTATAGTATATTGCATATTATTGATGTACATGGGTATTGTGGATGGTTAGCACACATTATGGAACATTATTTACATGTCTTATTCATGATTCTTTACTCATTGTTGACATATTTTTTGCTTCATGATGTATGGTATGGCACACATTTAGATGGTTAATGCATGGACAGGTCCAAGGATCGTCATAGGAAGAGAAAATCATTCTTGTGTAGTTGATCTATGATCCGGTTGAGAAACAACATTTGCAGCAGAATCAAATTGTAGTGGTAGGATATTGTTCATCTTGTAGATAATATAGGGGGAGATATACCTACAGGGGGAGTTATACTTCTTCCTATTATTGGTTACATATGTATGATTCCAGGTGGAGAGATGATACAGATTATTGGAATCCATGTTACCAGAATTGCATTAGAGTGATATCCATTTTCCAAAGGGGGAGAGATCATTCACATAATGGAGCAGCAGACATGGAGAGCAACCCATAGGACAGTGTAGCTAGGAGAAGCAACCTTAGGGACAGTTCAGTGAGGGGGAGAAACCCCTAGGAGAGAACTACCATTTTCTATTGATTCCAAAGGGGGAGAGATAGTCACTTTGATGTGATTAAGATGTGTTGAGATGAGGATCATTGCCATGTATACATGTTTCCATCAATGATTGGTGTTGGCATAAATGTTGGTGTTTCCATCAATGCCAAAGGGGGATATTGTTGTATCATGTTTTCATTGATGTCAAAGGATTGATGTAAAGTATTGTCATAGTAATATAATTGATGTATTGATTGTTGGATCATGTGTTCATGGATGTAATTGATCTCAAAGGATTGATGTAATTGATGTCAAGTGGTGTCATAATGATGTGTTTTCATGTGTTGATGTTCCAAATGGATTGATGTATATATGGGTTGATGTAAAGGTTGATCACTATTTTCTTATCATGGTTGATAGTAATTACCAAATGGATGAACTCCAAAGTGGTCCCCTTATGGTGAAATCCCTCATGAGAAGACGCTTTGTGAATTCCAAATGGTTAAGTGGTTGAATCATCCTATATGTGTGGTTAAGGAACCCAAGTTTTATTGTGGAATAATGTAATGAAGATCAATGAATTTTCAAGTCATACTATTCTAGACAGATATTTCTTGTCATGCCATTTCCGGTGATATGTGGAACGCCACATAAATCCTCACGGTTAGAGAGTTATGGCCATGTGAAGTTGGAGAACCCTCATGTGTTATGTAGAATCCCTTAGAAGGTCAAATAAGTCAAATTGTTGTAGAAGATCCTAGAAGAAGTTGATAAGTCAAAGTGATTAGTCATGGGTTAAGTGTTTGCAACAAGAAAACAATAAAAAATAAATTAGTTGCAACTATAAGTGGGTAATTTACTATTTGTAGAAAAGTGGGTTAGAAGTGGACAAAGTAGTTAGAAACGAGTTATCCCTGAAAGAAGGAAGTTGGGATAAGTTGGTTAGAAGGTAAACCCTAGAAGAAGATACTTGGGGAAGTATAAATAAGAGAGAAAGGGTCTCTTATGTTTGTAAATCTCTTGAGGATAATTGAATATCTATTTTGGTGAAAGATTCATTGAAGGTACTCATGGATGCATCAAAGGTTCTGTAAGTCTGAGGTTTGATGATGAACATTTTGGAAGTTCCAAAAACCATAGTTTTCTGAATCAGTACGTGGGATGTAGTGGGCCAGGGCATGTAGATACATGGGATGAAGGAAAGTAGGGTGTGTCCAGCTGGAAATGACATAAAAATCTTGAGTAAGTGTTGGTGCTAGGTTCCTAAAGTCTGAAGCAAGTTACAGATAAGCATTCTACAGGTTCATATATTCTACAAAGGTTCTGGTATGGGTACATATTGTATTGATGTTTAGACTTTCTCATGGTATGGTGAATGGTTGAGGCATTATTTGTATGGTTGTATTGATGTACGAATATGGTAGAAGGTTGGTTGAGTAGTTTAGTTATGTTCTGATTGAGAGATATTCATGATCTGTGACGGTGTATGCATGAGGAGCATGCATAGGTTGTTGTATGGTGTATATTTGTTTGTGGTTGGTATGGTACAGGTTGAGAAATGACATGATGATTTCCGTGACTAATTACTGGTGGATGTGATAGAGGCAGAAAGGGTCTGGAGGGTAGAAGTTGTGAAGTTTCAAAAACCCTAGTTTCTCTAGGTGTACGCATGCTGACAGAGGGAAGGACACATACATATGTGTGTTATAGTATAGAAAGATCACATACATACATGAGATGTAGTATTAATAGGTTGTGTACATGTTGATAGATTTGGTTATGTTCACAAGCAGGGCCTTGTACTTGAGGATTGGATTTCTCACATATCAATTGGTGCTGAGATCTGCGAGTTGAGTCTTGCATTGAGAGTTGGTTCTCTTTTAGATTTGTTTCTATTTTTTAGTTGATGCTGATAAACCCCAAGGATTGTATTCCATAATAAAAAATAAACTTATGCATATATCTTGTGTCCCTTGTGTTCTTTATGGTGATGGTTTATTGATGATGTTTGTTGATGAGATATGTTTACATACAAACAAATATTTGTAAATGAAAGTAACAAATGATGAGTAAATGGTGATTGCTAACTAAGGTGTTTTGTAAATAAGTGTAAAAATATTCCTACACTGATTCACCCACCCCTCTCAGTGTGGTTGGTGTGTCCAACAACTCGATATCGAATTTCTACCTTTGACACTGGTGAAGCTACTGGGATTCGCTCAATAAGATCAATAGATGAAAAGGTTGGTTCCTTTAACACCTTAGTTTCTTCAATTTCAATTGCTTTAGGTGAAACAACATCTGCTTGTGTCATTGATAGCTCATAATATGAATAATTCGGACCTGATAAAGGTAGGTTTAGAAATGACAACTTTTTTTCCCATTCTTCTTGACATTATTAAATATGAGAGATACTATATTTTTTTCTTATTCCTTCATTCTAACTAATCTCTATGATGTTTACTTGGATAATATACTACCTTCCTCAACTTATCATTCTTGATTCATCCCTCAGGATCTCAATGCATCAATGACATAAGATTTGAGAGGTTGATCACCGATAATCATTCCAAAATGATCAAAGTAGGGTAAGACCAAAGGATGAATGAATGAAGACAATGACAATTGATCGATACTGGTACCCACCTCTAAATGAACTGACAGAGGGATACTATCGATAGCATGACGATCCTGAAATGTGCTAACACATGTTGATCAAATCCATTACACCCAAACTCTATATAGCTACCTAGACCTCCATACGACCAACCCGCTATCTATCACTCACCATGTTTTATTTCAAATAATAAATAGTGTAACAATAATAGGTATTCCTACGACCATAACCATCTTACTAAGTTGATCCAATTGAATAAATTGCAATAGCAGTTCCAAAGCCAATGCCAAAACCCATTGATCCAGTTTATATAGATCCAATAGTACCAATTTTAGATCTTCCAATCTCAATTCTAGTCGTTCAACCACCAAAAGAAGGGGAAAAGGTAAAGGTAAAGGCTATGGTTGAAGATTAAGCATCATAGTAATAGTCAGAAGCAGGTAGAGCTGCAGAGATGATATTAGCAAAAGAATTGGTTTCTTTGTGATCCCATAGTATATCCTGTAGAGGGAGAACCAAAGGAAACAAACCAGATTGATCCATATTCACATATCAAAGAGACTATCCGAGAGCCTAGAGTATACATGGAGACATCAGAGAGAACCTCGCTGAGATATCATGAAGATCCAATTACAATTTTAGAACCTGCAGTAGAGTATATCGTCATAGAAGAGAAGCCCGCTGCATTGGTGAATATATAAGATATGAACTTATACCTACTCATCAATCAGAAGTAGACAAATTCACTTAGTACCAATAAAGGAAAAGAAAAAGGCTCATATGCACTTGGGTCGTTCAATAAAGGATAGTTGGGAAACATGCTCAATTTTACTGATGAAAGGCATTATTACGAGTAATAGACAAGCAGAGGAACAAATGCACTCACCCCTTATTTGTATATGTTTTGGAAAGAGTATTCCATCACCCTCTCTCTTTATCTCAAGCTTGTTTTGGAATTCTTACTTATGAGTAAAAACTTTGCAAAAGTGATTACTTGAAGAAATTATTTCTTGAGAAAGTATGGAAAAATTGGCAAAGTTTCCTCTAACTCCTTCGATGTACATCAGAGGAGTTCCATTTAGTCCTTCTATGTACATCAGAGGATTTCCCCTCACACTCTCCGATGAACCTCTTATCACGCATGTTGACATCAATTCCTCCAATGGTATTGGAGGAGTTGGTTCCAACTCCTTTTATACCCATCATAGGAGTTTCCTCCATGTTCACCGATGCAATCAAATGAATTGAGGTTAAGTCCTCCAATATGCATCGAAGGACTTAATCTGAAACCTTCCTATCATAAATTCCAACTATTTATTTAAATGTGAATGTCTTTGATTGTTGTATATATGCCTATCATCCCTTGACTTAAAATTATTCCACTAGGGTGTCGAGGTGAGAAATATCTTTCTAGACCAAGAACACGTTGAGCCTTTACATCTGCACTTACAACCTATCTGGATCTTCCATGTGGAAGTAGGGTTTCTAGGTATGTCTCAGTATTTTTATCCCTTGCTAGGGTTAGGCTTCCTCTTTGTTTTTATTTTTTTTGGAAAGCCTCCTTTCATCTGTCCTTCCTTATCCCCTACCCCTCTATAACTGATGCCATGTATCTATTTTTAAACCTCGGCCTTCACTCTGTCTAAAGTTTCGCTACCCATTCGAGTCTAGTCGGCAACGAGACTATTCAAGTAACCCCACCGATCAACACTGATGGCTTACAAGTGCATACCTTGACCTTGATATGAGTTCCCCCTTCCAAAAAAATTACCCACGACAAGATAATATAAATATCTAATGTTTTTCACTGCAACCTTTCATTTTTCCCAAATTTTAATCAGGCCATTTCTTGGTAACTCCTCCCATCATATCAAAGGAGTTATTTTTAACTCCTCTGATATGATTGGAGGAGTTATAGACAACTTCCCTGACCATTAAATTCCTAGTTGGGCTACTTAGTAGTAACTCTTTCGATCATATCGGAGGAGTTCTTGTTAACTCCTCCGATACGATCTGAGGAGGTCAAAGAAACTTTGCTGATTATCTATAATTTGGAATACCTAGAGCTTATCCTTTGATTTGCATCGAAGGAGTTGTATAAAACTTCATTTATTGAAGCTATTTCAATGTTTAATCTATATCCTTAACACTAACTGGTTCGATACACATTGGACAACTTGTTATCAATTCCTCTGATTTGCATTGGAGGAGTTAATTTGTAAACCTCCGATTTTTCCTTATGAGCAAATTTTTCACCTCATCTTCCTCAAATTTTCACCAAGTTACTCAAGCATGCCTTGCATAACTTTATTATCATCATATGATGACTCTTCATCTAATGAAAACCCCAATAAGTTTTCTGGTAGTTCAAATTATTAATTCAATCTCATATTGTGTGTAAATTTATTCTCTTCACTGAGCTCATTTCCTTTTATTGCAACTTCAAGTATGTTGCCTCAAAACAAGACAACAAGCAAGGTACTTGGGACTAAGGCCTTTGGTAGCAGCCAAAAAGCAAAAGGTGATACAGAAATAATCAGAAGTATGTACGATGATACATCATGACTCTTGGAAAAGGATGGAGAGACACTAAAGTGGGGATAAGTATACCACATGTTCCAAAGGTCTAACTTCTCCTTCGAGTCTGAAGAACCAGATGAACTCCAAGTGTTCAAAAATATCAGGAAGTTAAGAATTTTCATAGTAGCATCACATCCGGTGGTTTTCCCACGTGCAGATGCCATCACATGGATTTTGAAGAACATCGATGTAAATGACAGATACATTTGCAATTCCAGGAAGGACCCCATAAATTCATTTAGGACTAAATATTTGGCTAAGTGTTATCACCTCAAAAAGGGAAGCAAGAAGTTGGATAGAAATATTCTTAGTGAGTTTGAGTACACACCAAAGGATCCATTTCCCAAGTGGTACAGGCCTAAAAAACAATTCAAATACATTCCCAAAAGTGGATATCCCACAAGTTCCTTGAGAAGACCCTATCAATACTTGGTAGATGTCTTGTGTATATTATGTGGGGAACTTGACACATCACAATTCTCTTTATCATATATGCCCCTGATATACTACCACGTGGATAAAGGGATATCATTCATTTGGGATGACATCCTACCTAAAAATATCACAGTGGCTATCTTTGCAGTAAAAGGGGCCCAACCGAGAATGTTTCCAAGATTTCACATGTCCTCGTACCTCTTGGACATCATGTGTACAAATAATAATTACCCTAGAGTGGGGTGGAGTTTGCATCCATCTGACCTGAAAATTCATGTGTACTGCAAAGTGATATGGGAGAACAAATATCGCACAGAATACCAAAACATATGTGAGCATTTTCTGGCCCCTTTGTACGAATTCATATTCTACACCACTCCTCCTTACATGATCAATAAAGTTATAGCAGTCATAAAGAGAATTTGAAATTTATATCTCATGGAGCACAAAACTTATATAAGAGTGTATGGCACAATGAAACCACCTAATTTTCTCCCCCAATTTGTTCCTGACAAGCTTGTACTTTAGGAGGTCGCATACCATACCATCATAGATGGGATTGGGGGAATGTTATATCGATTAAAAAAATAAATCTGGCCACTGCTACCATTGTATGTTGGTAATTACTTCTTCGAAAACACCAAGAAAGATCAAGTGGAGGTAAATACCTTTTATATTATCATTTTGGAGAAGAGTGGTACAAAATACATCACCCAAAGAATACTGTGAGAGACCACTTCAATAGGATTGGTATTCCCTCAGAATATACCATAGACATATGGGAGGAAGAATAAGTGCACTGGAAAACCCAGACCTATGATGAAGTCATCTTCAATAGGCATGGAAAGCCAAGAGGGAGGATCACATATGAAGAAAAGGCTAGATAAGAAGCCAAGAAGAAGGCATAGGAAGAGGAAGTTGAGTAATCACCATGCACTTCCACCTCAATACACTCAGGATCAAAGGAAGAGGTAGAGGAATTACCAGCTGATAAGAAGAGGAGGGATACAGAGAAATTCCTAAAAAAGAAAAATGATGTAGTAAAAAAGAAGCAAAAGTTCGATGCAGACAATGCCAATGCCAAAGCCTAGGTAGAGGAAACATTTGTAGTAGAATGATAGATCAAACAAAAGGATAAAACAACTAGGGAAGAAGTAGCAAGAGTAGCAGCAGAACAAGTAGAAAAAACAACAAAAGAGGCAACCGACAAAGCATTTGAAGTGGAATACAAAAGAGGGGAAACCCACCCAATCGAAACAAACATCCTAGAGACATTGACCACATGAAAGGACACATATATAACATGAAGTGGTTTAGGAATTGGACTTTGGACACTATTCCAACTGAGTGAAGTGCTTAACTTAAGAAACTTCACCTATGACAATAAAACTAGTAGGATCATGCAGGAGAAGGTGAAGAAAGTTCCAACAATGGAAGGGATTCCTATATCAGTTGTCAAACACATTCTTGTGATAGGATATGTGAGGGAAAACCCACTAGTACATTTGGGTCAAATTTAGACGGCACGTTCGATGCAATTTCCACTTTATATTGTCGGGAGAATGACAAACAACGGACCCCCTCAAATGTAATTTCACATGACGTGTCTTTTCTGACGCCATATCTATTGTCTCTATTGCGATGTTTCATGTGGACATGTTTCATCTCGGATTTGACTGTATTAACCCCATATATCCATCGATACAACGACGTCATAGACATCAGAATTTCAACGTCAGATTTTGTCGGTCTCCACTATGTGTGTGCTATGGGAGAGAAATTACCATATGTCATAATACTAACGTATGGTAACGTCTCTCAACCAACAATCAATTATTCATATTCTTTGTGTTTTCTATGGGAACGATGTTACCATACATCGTAATACTGACGTATGCTAACGTCGCTCAACCGTTGACCAATTATTCATCTCTGACGTGTTTTCTATGGGACCGACGTTACTATACGTACTAATATTGACATATGGAAACATCGCTCAACTGACGACCAACTATTTATCCCTGACGTGTGTGCCATGGGAGAGATGTTACTAGACGTCACAATATCAACACCATGTAGGTATTTAAAAAAATATCAATTTCCAATCACAAGGTCTGTTGTCTCCAACCTCAATAACCTCACAAGGAAAATGGTTACAATGAAACTCACTAGCTAGAACTAATGGTATGTTGTTCCAAGTTGCTATTTTCATTTCTTTTTCCATGGGACCATCTAGGCAAAGTGACCCTAAATTGTCCACATAAGAAACCTACAACTTGAAACAAATCAAGAACCATGAGTCATTTCTATGAGAAGTTTTCTTCATTGGATTCATATTCATAGGACAATGTTAATGACACCCTTCTCCATAAGTCCTTAACCATACAAGAATGAATACTAGAATATTTTGGATGAGCTTGTTTGCACATGTATTAAAGAACTGTATTTGGATCTAGGGGTCAAATCATGAGATGATGCAGGAGCATCGCAAGGCATGCAAGCATAGCTAGCAGCAAGACAGTGCGGAGATAAGAGACAGCTGGAAAAGCACCGAGCACATTTTTTTGAAAATGTTTTGAAATATTAATGAAACCATTGAGTGGAGGCATGCTTGTATTATTGTAAAAGGACCTTGAGCGATCCACTCTCGTACATAGTAGATAGGATCCTTTATGTGTAATGAATGTAGGTAGATAGAATTTAATTCTAGATTAGATAGTTTTAGAGCGCAAGAGGGAAACAGGATATAGACACCCTCACTTGTATCATTGTAACAATAAGCAGCATTATGAGAAGAGAGCATAGGAGAGCAGTGTAAAAACCCATGTACAGAATTTTTGAGATTAATACATGAAGTTTGATTCAGAATCATGGCGTTCAAATACTTTCTGTGTATGCATGATTGAATGTTATGCTCATGCTTGTTTATTCTCTGTTATGCATTCACTTTGGTGCGTGAATGTTTGATTTCATATTTAAATGTCTGAAATCTAAAGAAAGGGAGAGTGAGGAATGAGTTTCAAATGTTTCTCTACCTGAGAAAGAGAAGAGAGCATAAGAGAGGAGAAACGAAGAGATGTGTAAAAACCCATGTATAGAAGTTCTGAGATTAATACATGAAGTTTGATTCAGAATCATGGCGTTCAAATACTTTCTGTGTATGCATGATTGAATGTTATGCTTATGCTTGTTTGTTCTCTATTATGCATTCGCTTTGGTGCGTGAATGTTTGATTTCATATTTAAATGTATGAAATCTGAAGAAAGGAAGAGTGAGGAATGAGTTTCAATTGTTTCTCTGCCTGAGCAAGAGTTTTCCTACAAGGAGTGCAGTGAAATCATCTGCAAGGTGTGCATTAACGGAGGTCAGAGTTTGTCTCTACAAGCTCAAGAGAGATAACGTTATTCTCATTCTCGCAGAAGTGCAAGTTGAGCACAGGAGCCGTGAAAGGTGTGCACAGGCCGAGTAAAGTCTTAGAGTTTGTGAACCTGAGAAATTGTTGAAAGGCTACTGCTTTAGGGAGTGCGTAGAGTCGAAGGACTTCAATTCTTTGAAGTAATTGAAGGATTCACCGCAAGGAGTGCGTGCGGGAATCTTCTTTAAGACTTGGAGTTAGATAAAGGTCAGGAAGGATAGGGTCTCCGCAGCTGTCGAAGAAAAGAACAAAAGGCTGGTGCCTTGATGCATTGAAGGGAGGCGTAGCAAGTTTGCGTTGTAGGCGGGTAAGTTCCGTAGAGAAATATTTGGTTAAATTCGCAGGAATTGTCCAGGAAGAAATGGATGGTCGGAATTCTTTGAGAAGAATTTGTGAAGTCACAAGAGCCGTCAGATCTTGCAGAGAAGTAGGTACGTTATGACAAGATTTCCTCAAGTGTAAGCTCAAAAGAAATTAGGGCCATAGGATCCAAGTCAGCCAGGGCTGTTGGATCGCTCACGAAAGGAAAGTAGCAAAGTAATCTAAGCCATCCATCGGAGGAGGACAGGTGTTAGAGATCAGAGGATCTCACGAACTCAGAGGTTTTCCAGGTGAGAGCTCAAAATTTGGGTGCTCTAAGTGGCGAGAAGCGAAGTCGCGAAGTGCTGAGGTTATACATAAGTGACATGTGGCAGAACCACACAGTGGGCCTGAGAAGTGGACCAGCAGACACGTGTCAGATATTCAGAGGATTCAACAACCCATTGACCTCTCGCGTCTTGGGTACTCAGGAGATAAGGGAATGAAGGTTCAAGCCTTTGACTCGAGAAGTCGCGAGAAGTGAGAACGATAGGAGAAAGGTCAAATCTCACCTCTCGAGGGTTCAGGAAAGAAAGGTGCCAAGGCTCGATGGTTGAACTCATGAAGGTGTGAGAGGTGAAAAGTGCTAGCGCTTAGCCTAGTGGATGGTCGCGCAAGAAGGGCGCTGATGGAAGAAAGGTCTATCCCCATTTCATGATCTCGGGTATTGCGAGATTTGAGGGGAAGAGTCTGAAGCCACGACCCATGAACTCCTGAGATTGCGAGCTGTGAGAAAGGACCAGTGGGTTGATAAATTGAAGATTCCAACGATGAGTCGAAAGAGCTGATCTGACTCGAAGGGCATATAAAATGATCCTGTGGGCAGATCTCGATCCCGAGAGGCGATAGGGTCTGCATCATGAGATCTCTCGTATTCAACCTTGATGACTATTTGGGATGATGTAACCAATGAAACTCACTTATTGCAACTGATATCATGATGTTCCTAGTCATGTGTTGCATTTTTTCCCTCGGGACCATTTTATGGAAAGTGTCCTTGAATTATCCATGTAAATAAGCTACAACTCAAAACAACTAAAGAATTGTGAGTTGGTTCAATAAGCAGTATGTTCCATTAGATTCATCTCCACGTGACTATTTCCAATAACACCCTTCTCCATGAGTCCTTGGACATGAAAATGTGCATAAGAAATAATAATGGTTGAGGTCATTTCCACATGTGTTAAAGCACCAAATTTGGATCCAGGGGTTAAATAACAAGATATCACACATTAAACCTCAGTGACTACTCAAGGATGATGGACCCAATGAAACTCATTTTTTTCAATTGATGGCATACCGTTTTGAGTGTTGTTTTTCATTTTTTACCCCTTGGACAATTTAGGGAAAGTGTGCATGACATGTCTAGGAAAGCAAGATAAAAATTGAAATGAATTGACACTATAAGTCAATTCAACAAGTAGTTTTCTCCATTGTAATCATCTTCATGGGATAGTGCCAATGATGCCCTTCTCCATGAGTCCTTGGCCACATAATCATGTAGATTAAATGATTTTGGAGGATGCCATTTCCACATGCGTTAAAGCACCAAAGTTTTATCTAGGGAGAAAATCATGATATCTCACACGTTCAAGATTGGTGACTTCATAGGAACAATAGCCCCAATGAAATTCAATTTTTGCAATTAATGACATGTCGTTCCAAGTAATGGTTTGCGTCCCCCCCGATACCATTTATGGAAAATGTCCTTGAAATATCTAGGCAAGCAAGCTACAACTTGAAATAACTCAAGAACCATGAGTTGGTTTGAAGAAAAGTCTTTTTCATTAGATTCATCTCCACAAGATAGTTCCAACAATGCCCCTCTCATTGGGTTCTTGTCCATACATGCATGTAGAATAAATTTGTTTTGACAAGGTTGTTTGCATGTGCTAAAGCACTAGATTTGGATTTAGGAGTAAAATCATGAAATCTTTTGGCTTCAAACAATATGAATATAAGGGAATGATTTCCATATTGAAACTCACTTTCTGAAATTCATGGCACAATGTTCTATGTCATTATTTTTATTTTCTACCCCATAATCATTTAGGGCAAGTGATAATCCCTAAATTGTCTGGGAAAGCAAACTACAACTCAAAACATCTCAAGAACCAATATTCTCCTTTGGATTGGTCTACATGGGACTACCCATATGACACCTTCACCTCAAGTCTT
>JASDQU011028610.1:12747-23609 GCA_032191745.1 Picea mariana | reverse complement strand
AACTTATGCATATATCTTGTGTCCCTTGTGTTCTTTATGGTGATGGTTTATTGATGATGTTTGTTGATGAGATATGTTTACATACAAACAAATATTTGTAAATGAAAGTAACAAATGATGAGTAAATGGTGATTGCTAACTAAGGTGTTTTGTAAATAAGTGTAAAAATATTCCTGCACTGATTCACCCACCCCTCTCAGTGTGGTTGGTGTGTCCAACAACTTGATATCAAATTTCTACCTTTGACACTGGTGACGCCACTGGGATTCGCTTAATAAGATCAATAGATGAAAAGGTTGGTTCCTTTAACACCTTAGTTTCTTCAACTTCAATTGCTTCAGGTGAAACAACATCTGCTTGTGTCATTGATAGCTCATAATATGAATAATTTAGACCTGATAAAGGTAGGTTTAGAAATGACAACTTTTTTTCCCATTCTTCTTGACATTATTAAATATGAGAGATACTATATTTTTTTCTTATTCCTTCATTCTAACTGATCCCTATGATGTTTACTTGGATAATATACTACCTTCCTCAACTTATCATTCTTGATTCTTCCCTCAGGATCTCAATGCATCAATGACATAATATTTGCGAGGTTGACCACCGATAATCATTCCAAAATGATCAAAGTAGGGTAAGACCAAAGGATGAATGAATGAATACAATGAAAATTGATCGATACTAGTACCCACCTCTAAATGAACTGACAGAGGAATACTATTGATAGCATGACGATCCTGGAATGTGCTAACACATGTTGATCAAATCCATTACACCCAAACTCTATATAGCTACCCAGACCTCCATACGACCAACCCGCTATCTATCACTCACCATGTTTTATTTCAAATAATAAATAGTGTAACAATAATAGGTATTCCTATCGCCATAACCATCTTACTCAGTTGATCCAACTGAATAAATTGCAATAGCAGTTCCAAAGCCAATGCCAAAACCCATTGATCCAGTTTATATAGATCCAATAGTACCAATTTTAGATCCTCCAATCTCGATTCTAGTCGTTGAACCACCAAAAGAAGGGGAAAAGGTAAAGTTAAAGGCTATGGTTGAAGATTAAGCATCATAGTAATAGTCACAAGTAGGTAGAGCTGCAGAGATGAGATTAGCAAAAGAATTGGTTTCTTTGTGATCCCATAGTATATCCTATAGAGGGAGAGCCAAAGAAAACAAACCAGATTGATCCATATTCACATATCAAAGAGACTATCTGAGAGCCTAGAGTATATATGGAGACATCAGAGAGAACCTCGCTGAGATATCATGAAGATCCAATTACAATTTTAGAACCTGCAACAGAGAATACAGTCATAGAAGAGAAGCCCGCTGCATTGGTGAATATATAAAATATGAACTTATACCTACTCATCAATCAGAAGCAGACAAATTCACTTAGTACCAATAAAGGCAAAGAAAAAGGCTCATATGCACTTGGGTCATTCAATAAAGGATAGTTGGGAAACATGCTCAATTTTACTGACAAAAGGCATTATTACGAGTAATAGACAAGCAGAGGAACAAATGCACTCACCCCTTATTTGTATATGTTTTGGAAAGAGTATTCCATCACCCTCTCTCTTTATCTCAAGCTTATTTTGGAATTCTTACTTATGAGTAAAAACTTTGCAAAAGTGATTACTTGAAGAAATTATTTTTTGAGAAAGTATGGAAAAATTGGCAAAGTTTCCTCTAACTCCTTCGATGTACATCAGAGGAGTTCCATTTAGTCCTTCTATGTACATCAGAGGATTTCCCCTCACACTCTTCAATGAACCTCTTATCACGCAAGCTGACATCAATTCCTCCAATGGTATTGGAGGAGTTGGTTCCAACTCCTCTTATACCCATCATAGGAGTTTCCTCCATGTTCACTGATGCAATCAAATGAATTGAGGTTAAGTCCTCCAATATGCATCGAAGGACTTAATCTAAAACCTTCCTATCATAAATTCCAACTATTTATTTAAATGTGAATGTCTTTGATTGTTGTATATATGCCTATCATCCCTTGAATCAAAATTATTCCACTAGGGTGTCGAGGTGAGAAATATCTTTCTAGACCAAGAACACATTGAGCCTTTACATCTGCACTTACAACCTATCTGGATCTTCCACGTGGAAGTAGGGTTTCTAGGTATGTCTCAGTATTTTTATCCCTTGCTAGGGTTAGGCTTCCTCTTTGTTTTTATTTTATTTTGGAAAGCCTCCTTTCATCTGTCCTTCCTTATCCCCTACCCCTCTATAACCGATGCCATGTATCTATTTTTAAACCTCGGCCTTCACTCTGTCTAAAGTTTCGCTACCCATTCGAGTCTAGTCGGCAACGAGACTATTCAAGTAACCCCATCGATCAACACTGATGTCTTACAAGTGCATACCTTGACCTTGATATGAGTTCCCCTTTCCAAAAAAATTACCCACGACAAGATAATATAAATATCTAATGTTTTTCACTGCAACCTTTCATTTTTCCCAAATTTTAATTAGGCCATTTCTTGGTAACTCCTCCCATCATATCGAAGGAGTTATTTTTAACTCCTATGATATGATTGGAGGAGTTATACACAACTTCCCTGACCATTAAATTCCTAGTTGGGCCACTTAGTAGTAACTCTTTCGATCATATCAGAGGATTTATTGTTAACTCCTCCGATATGATCTGAGGAGGTCAAAGAAACTTTGCTGATTATCTATAATTTGGAATACTTAGAGCTAAATCCTTTGATTTGCATCGAAGGAGTTGTATACAACTTCATTTATTGAAGCTATTTCAATGTTCAATCTATATCCTTAACACTAACTGGTTAGATACACATTGGACGACTTGTTATCACTTCCTCTGATTTGCATTGGAGGAGTTAATTTGTAAACCTCCAATTTTTCCTTATGAGCAAATTTTTCACCCCGTCTTCCTCAAATTTTCACCAAGTTACTCAAGCATGCCTTGCATAACTTTATCATCATCATATGATGACTCTTCATCTAATGAAAACCCCAATAATTTTTCTGGTAGTTCAAATTCTTAATTCAATCTCATATTGTGTGTAAATTTATTCTCTTCACTGAGCTCATTTCCTTTTATTGCAACTTCAAGTATGTTGCCTTGAAACAAGACAACAAGCAAGGTACTTGGGACTAAGGCCTTTGGTAGCAGCCAACAAGCAAAAGGTGAGATAGAAATAATCAGAGGTATGTATGATGATACATCATGAATCTTGGAAAAGGATGGAGAGACACTGAAGTGGGGATAAGTATACCACATGTTCCAAAGGTCTAACTTCTCCTTCGAGGCTGAAGAACCAGATGAATTCCAAGTGTTCAAAAATATCAGGAAGTTAAGAATTTTCATAGTAGCATCACATTTGGTGGTTTTCCCACGTGCATATGCCATCACATGGATTTTGAAGAACATCGATGTAAATGACAGATACATTTGCAATTCCAGGAAGGACCCCATAAATTCATTTAGGACTAAATATTTGGCTAAGTGTTATCACCTCGAAAAGGGAAGCAAGAAGCTGGGTAGAAATAATCTTTGTGAGTTTGAGTACACACCAAAGGACCCATTTCCCAAGTGGTATAGGCCTAAAAAACAATTCAAATACATTCCCAAAAGTGGATATCCCACAAGTTCCTTGAGAATACCCTATTAGTACTCGGTAGATGTCTTGTGTATATTATGTGGGGAACCTGACACATCACAATTCTCTTTATCATATATGCCCCTGATATACTACCATATGGATAAAGGGATATCATTCATTTGGGATGACATCCTACCTAAAAATATCACAGTGGCTATCTTTGCAGTAAAAGGGGCCCAACCGAGAATGTTTCCAAGATTTCACATGTCCTCGTACCTCTTAGACATCATGTGTACAAATCATAAGTACCCTAGAGTGGGGTGGAGTTTGCATCCATCTGACCTGAAAATTCATGTGTACTACAAAGTGATATGGGAGAAAAAATATCGCACAGAATACCAAAACATATGCAAGCATTTTCTGGCCCCTTTGTACGAATTCATATTCTACACCACTCCTCCTTGCATGATCGATAAAGTTATAGCAGTCATAAAGAGAATTGGAAATTTATATCTCATGGAGCACAAAACTTATATAAGAGTGTATGGCACAATGAAACCACCTAATTTTCTCCCCCAATTTGTTCCTGACAAGCTTGTACTTTAGGAGGTCGCATACCATACCATCATACATGGGATTGGGGGAATGTTATATCGATTGAAAAAGTAAATCTGGCCACTGCTACCATTGTATGTCGGTAATTACTTCTTCGAAAACACCAAGAAGGTAAATACCTTTCTATATTATCATTTTGGAGAAGAGTGGTACAAAAGACATCACCCAAAGAATACTGTGAGAGACCACTTCAATAGGATTGGCATTCCCTCAGAATATACCATAGACATATGGGAGGAAGAATAAGTGCACTGGAAAACCCAGACCTATGATGAAGTCATCTTCAATAGGCATGGAAAGCCAAGAGGGAGGATCACATATGAATAAAAGGCTATATAAGAAGCCAAGAAGAAGGCATAGGAAGAGGAAGTTGAGTAATCACCATGCAATTCCACCTCAATACACTCAGGATCAAAGGACGGTAGAGGAATTACCAGATGATAAGAAGAAGAGGGATACAGAGAAATTCCTAAAAAAGAAGAATGATGCAGTAAAAAAGAAGCAAAAGGTCGATGCAGACAATGCCAATGCCAAAGCCTAGGTAGAGGAAACATTTGTAGTAGAACGATAGATCAAACAAAAGGAGAAAACAACTAGGGAAGAAGTAGCAAGAGTAGCAGCAGAACAAGTAGAAAAAACAACAAAAGAGGCAACCAACAAAGCATTTGAAGTGGAATACAGAAGAGGGGAAACCCACCCAATCGAAACAAACATCCTAGAGACACTGACCACATGAAAGGACACAGATATAACATGAAGTGGTTTAGGAATTGGACTTTGGACACCATTCCAACCGAGTGAAGTGCTTAACTTAAGAAACTTCACCTATGACAATAAAACTAGTAGGATCATGCAGGAGAAGGTGAAGAAAGTTCGAACAATGGAAGGGATTCCTATATCAGTTATCAAACACATTCTTGTGATAGGATATGTGAGGGAAAACCCACTAGTACATTTGGGTCAAATTTAGACGGCACGTTCGATGCAATTTCCACTTTATATTGTTGGGAGAATGACAAACAATGGACCCCCTCAAATGTCATTTCACATGACATGTCTTTTCTGATGCCATATCTATTGTCTCTATTGCAATGTTTCATGTGGACACGTTTCATCTCGGATTTGACTATCTTAACCCCATATAGCCATCGATACAACGGCGTCATAGACATCAGAATTTCGACGTCTGATTTTGTCGGTCTCCACTATGTGTGTGCTATGGGAGCGACATTACCATATGTCATAATACTAACGTATGGTAACGTCTCTCAACCAACAATCAATTATTCATCTTCTTTGTGTTTTCTATGGGAACGATGTTACCATACATCGTAATACTGACATATGGTAACGTCGCTCAACTGTTGACCAATTATTCATCTCTGACGTGTTTTCTATGGGACCGACGTTACTATACGTACTAATATCGACGTATGAAAACATCGCTCAACTGAAGACCAATTATTTATCCCTAATGTGTGTTCCACGGGAGAGATGTTACTAGACGTCACAATATCAACACCATGTAGGTATTTAAAAAAATATCAATTTCCAATCACAAGGTTTGTTGTCTCCAACCTCAATAACCTCACAAGGAAAATGGTTACAATGAAACTCACTAGCTAGAACTAATGGTATGTTTTTCCAAGTTGCTATTTTCATTTCTTTTTCCATGGGACCATCTAGGGAAAGTGACCCTAAATTGTCCACGTAAGAAACCTACAACTTGAAACAAATCAAGAACCATGAGTCATTTCTATGAGAAGTTTTCTTCATTGGATTCATCTTCATAGGACAATGTTAATGACACCCTTCTCCATAAGTCCTTAACCATACAAGCATGAATACTAGAATATTTTGGATGAGCTTGTTTGCACATGTATTAAAGCACTGGATTTGGATCTAGGGGTCAAATCATGAGATGATGCAGGAGCATCGCAAGGAATGCAAGCATAGCTAGCAGCAAGACAACGCGGAGATAAGAGACAGCTGGAAAAGCACCGAGCACATTTTTTTGAAAATGTTTTGAAATATTAATGAAACCATTAAGTGTAGTCATGCTTGTATTATTGTAAAAGGACCTTGAGCAATCCACTCTTGTACATAGTAGATAGGAGCCTTTATGTGTAATGAATGTAGGTAGATAGAATTTAATTCTAGATTAGACAGTTTTAGAGCGCAAGAGGGAAACAGGATATAGACACCCTCACTTGTATCATTGTAACAATAAGCAGCATTATGAGAAGAGAGCATAGGAGAGCAGAAAAAGAGAGCTGTGTAAAAACCCATGTACAGAAGTTCTGAGATTAATACATGAAGTTTGATTCAGAATCATGGCGTTCAAATACTTTCTGTGTATGCATGATTGAATGTTATGCTCATGCTTGTTTATTCTCTATTATGCATTCGCTTTGGTGCGTGAATGTTTGATTTCATATTTAAATGTCTGAAATCTGAAGAAAGGGAGAGTGAGGAATGGGTTTCAATTGTTTCTCTACCTGAGAAAGAGAAGAGAGCATAAGAGAGAAAAAACAGAGAGATGTGTAAAAACCCATGTATAGAAGTTTTGAGATTAATACATGAAGTTTGATTCAAAATCATGGCGTTCAAATACTTTATGTGTATGCATGATTGAATGTTATGCTTATGCTTGTTTATTCTCTATTATTCATTTGCTTTGGTGCGTGAATGTTTGATTTCATATTTAAATGTATGAAATCTGAAGAAAGGGAGAGTGAGGAATGAGTTTCAATTGTTTCTCTGCCTGAGCAAGAGTTTTCCTACAAGGAGTGCAGTGAAATCATCTGCAAGGTGTGCATTGACAGAGGTCAGAGTTCATCTCTGCAAGCTCAAGAGAGATAACGTTATTCTCATTCTCACAGAAGTGCAAGTTGAGCACAGGAGCCGTGCAAGGTGTGCGCAGGCCGAGTAAAGTCTTAGAGTTTGTGAACCTGAGAAATTGTTGAAAGGCTACTGCTGCAGGGAGTGAGCAGACTCGAAGGACTTCAATTCTTTGAAGTAATTGAAGGATTCACTACAAGGAGTGCGTGCAAGAATCTTCTTTAAGACTCGGAGTTAGNAAATCTCAGGAAGGATAGGGTCTCCGCAGCTGTCGAAGCAAAGAACAAAAGGCTGGTGCCTTGAGGCATTGAAGGGAGGCGTAGCAAGTTTGCGTTGCAGGCGGGTAAGTTCCATAGAGAAATATTTGGTTAAATTCGTAGGAATTGTCCAGGAAGAAATGGACGGTCAAAATTCTTTGAGAAGAATTTGCGAAGTCACAAGAGCCGTTATATCTTGCAGAGAAGTAGGTACGTTACAACAAGCTTTCCTCAAGTGTAAGCTCAAAAGAAATCAGGGCCATAGGATCCAAGTCAGCCAGGGCTGTTGGATCACTCATGAAAGGAAAGTAGCAAAGTAATCTAAGCCATCCATCAGAGGAGGACAGGTGTCAGAGATCAGAGGATCTCGTGAACTCAGAGGTTCGCCAGGTGAGAGCCCAAAATTTGGGTGCTCTAAGTGGCGAGAAGCGAAGCCACGAAGTGCTGAGGTTATACATAAGTGACATGTGGCAGAACCACACAGTGGGCCCGAGAAGTGGACCAGCAGACACGCATCATATATTCAGAGGAGTCAACACCCTGTTGACCTCTCGCATCCTGGGTACTCGGGAGGTAAGGGAATGAAGGTTCGAGCCTTTGACTCGCGAAGTCGCGAGAAGCGAGAACGAGAGGAGAAAGGTCAAATCTCGCTTCTCAGGGGTTCGGGAAAGAAAGGTGCCAAGGCTCGATGGTTGAACTCATGAAGGTGTGAGAGGTGAAAAGTGCTATCACTTAGCCTAGCGGGTGGTCGCGCAAGAAGGGCGCTAATGGAAGAAAGGTCTATCCCCATTTCATGATCTCGGGTATCGCAAGATTTGAGGGGAAGAGTCTGGAGCCACGACCCATGAACTCCTGATATTGCGAGCTATGAGAAAGGACCAGTGGGTTGATAAATTACAAATTCCAGCGATGAGTCGAAAGAGATGATCCGGCTCGAAGGGCATATAAAATGATCCTGTGAGCGGATCTCAGTCCCGAGAGGCAATAGGGTCTGCATCATGAGATCTCTCGTATTCAACCTTGATGACTATTTGGGATGATGTAACCAATGAAACTCACTTATTGCAACTAATATCATGATGTTCCCAGTAATGTGTTGCATTTTTTCCCTCGTGACCATTTTATGGAAAGTGTCCTTGAATTATCCAAGTAAATAAGCTACAACTCAAAACAACTAAAGAATTGTGAGTTGGTTCAATAAGCAGTATGTTCCATTAGATTCATCTCCACGTGACTATTTCCAATAACACCTTTCTCCATGAGTCCTTGGACATGAAAATGTGCATAAGAAATAATAATGGTTGAGGTCATTTCCACATGTGTTAAAGCACCAAATTTGGATCCAGGGGTTAAATAACAAGATCTCACACATTAAACCTCAGTGACTACTCAAGGATGATGGACCCAATGAAACTCATTTTTTGTAATTGATGGCATACCGTTTTGAGTGTTGTTTTTCATTTTTTACCCCTTGGACAATTTAGGGAAAGTGTGCATGACATGTCTAGGAAAGCAAGATAAAAATTGAAATGAATTGACACTATAAGTCAATTCAACAAGTAGTTTTCTCCTGCCAATGATGCCCTTCTCCATGAGTCCTTGGCCACATAATCATGTAGATTAAATGATTTTGGAGGATGCCTTTTCCACATGCATTAAAGCACCAAAGTTTTATCTAGGGAGAAAATCATGATATCTCACACATTCAAGATTGGTGACTTCATAGGAACAATAGCCCCAATGAAACTCACCTTTTGCAATTAATGACATGTCGTTCCAAGTAATGGTTTGCGTCCCCCTTGATACCATTTATGGAAAATGTCCTTGAAATATCTAGGCAAGCAAGCTACAACTTGAAATAACTCAAGAACCATGAGTTGGTTTGAAGAAAAGTCTTTTTCATTAGATTCATCTCCACAAGATAGTTCCAACAATGCCCCTCTCATTGGGTCCTTGTCCATACATGCATGTAGAATAAATTTGTTTTGACAAGGTTGTTTGCATGTGCTAAAGCACCAGATTTGGATTTAGGAGTAAAATCATCAAATCTTTTGGCTTCAAACAATATGAATATAAGGGAATGATTTCCATATTAAAACTCACTTTTTGAAATTCATGGCACAATGTTCTATGTCATTATTTTTATTTTCTACCCCATAATCATTTAGGGCAAGTGATGATCCCTAAATTTTCTGGGAAAGCAAACTACAACTCAAAACATCTCAAGAACCAATATTCTCCTTTGGATTGGTCTACATGGGACTGCCCATATGACACCTTCACCTCAAGTCTTTGGCCATACAAGTGTGTAGAAGAAATTATTTTGGATGAGGTAATTTTCACATGTGTTAAAGCACCATATTTGGATCTAGGGGTCAAAGTACAAGATCATGCATCCAACCTCGATGACTACATGGTGATGATGGACCTAATGAAACTCATTTCCTAAAACTAATAGGGCATTATTGCTAATCATGTGTTACATCTTTTTCCACCATGACCATTTATGGATACTGTCCCTGAATTGTCTTGGAAAGCAAGCTACAACATGAAACAACTAAAGAAACAAAAGTCAATTCAATGAGTAGTCTACTCTGTTAGTTTGATCTCCATTAGATATTGCCGATGAATCCCTTCTCTGTGAGTCCTTGGCCATAAAAATGTATATAAGAAATGATTTTGGACGAGGCCATTTGCACATGTGTTAAATCACTATATTTGGATCTTAGGGTCAAATCATGATATCTCTGAGCTTAACCCTTGGTGAAGACATGAGGAAAATAGCCCGAATGGAACTCACATGTTGTAATAGACACCACATTGTTCCAAGTCAAAGTTTTCATTTTTTCCCCAAGGACCATTTAGGGAAAGTGTCCTTGAATTGTCTGGGTAAGCAATCTATAACTAAAAACAACTAAAGAACCTTGAGTCAATTTCATGAGAAGTCTAGTTGGTTGGATTCATTTTCATGGGATAGTCCTAAGGATGCCCTATGAGAGTACTTGGTCATACAATCATTTATAAGAAAGAATTTTTGAAAAGAGAATTTTCACATCCGTTAAATCATTGGATTTGGATATGGGGTTCAAATCATGAGATCTTGCACATTCAAATTCATGACTTCACAGAGATGATGGCCCCATTGAAACTCACTTGTTGCAATTGAAAAAATATTGGTTTAAGTTGTGATTCACACTCCCCTAGGACCATTTAGGGCAAGTGTCTATGAATTGTCTGAGAAAGTGAGGTACAACTTGAAAAAACTCAAGAAATGTGCATTGGATTGATGACCAACCTCCTTCATTGGATTCATATACATGAAACAATGTTAATGACGTTCTTCTTGTTAAGTCCGTATCCATAAACTGTTTAGAAGAAACAAATTTTAACAAGGCCATTTGTGTGTGTTAAAGCACTAGATTTGGAACAAGGGATCAAATCATGAGATCTCATGGTCTCAAAGAAGAGCATGGTAGGGATTTGGCATAATATATGTTTGATGTAAAAATGGAGGGAAATTGATTAGTCAATTGTTAATAAA
>JASDQU011028609.1:32606-42940 GCA_032191745.1 Picea mariana | reverse complement strand
ATGGGTGCTTCCACTATCAACAAGAATGATGACCTTCCTATGCTTGATGTAACCAATTAGCTTGAGGGTTTGGGGAGCAGAGAAGCCAGTGAGAGCATTTAGGGAAATGACCGGTTCTACTTCAGGAGGGTATGAGGGAGGGGTTATGTAAGTGGGTTCAGGTGACACAGACACAAGGGGACCCTCAACATCCTCTTCTGAAACATCCTTCGAGATGGCCATAAAAAGCTTTTGTTCGTTACACTTGTGTCCCGAAAAATATTTGTCATCACAATTATAACAAAGGCCTTTGAGTTGGCGTTCAGCCATTTCGGCCCTGGTCAATTTCTGGATCTTTAGTGGAGTAGAAGGAGTGGAGTTACTGGTTTAGTGCGAGGAATAAAGGAGGGTCGGTTTTGAGAAGAGACAACCTGTTGTGCTTCCTTAGCTCTTTTAGTAGCGTCCACCCAACTCTGAGGTCGAGCCATGAGGACATGAGCACGAATCTCATCCTTGAGGCCACTGATAAAACATTCTCGGAAAAAAGCATCAGACATGCCCTCTGTACGAAAAGCCAGTCGCTCAAAAGCAGCTATAAAGTCTTCCACTGTGCCAGATTGTTTCAACTTTGTCAAACGACCTAAATGGTTGGTGTCGGTGTTAAAGCGTTCATAAAGCTCTGCCACAAAGTGTGTCCAAGCCACATACCCTTGGCAGGCATTTTTTCTCCATTGCCATCATTGCCAACGTTCTTGATCTAGATGGAGAACACCATACCGAAGTTTGGCCAACTCATCCGTAATGCCATACAAAGAGATTTAATGTTCCATTTGAGTTACCCAGCCAGTGGGATCCGATCCATCAAATTTGGTCACATCCACACGCGGAAGGCGTAGGGCACGCTTAAAGTGATGGGGCTGAAAATTCTGGGAATGAGAGGAAGTTTCACCTTCGGTATGCAAAGGTGGGTCAGATACGGGAAGATCTATAGGGATATGCAGCTTGGCGCAGATCGTCGTAGCGACAGATTCAAGCTGGGTAGTAATGTCTTGTTTGACTTCCTTGATTGAAGCAGCGACTGAAGCCGCGATGGAGGAATGCATTTTTTGATTGATGGAGAGAATATTGGCACTGAGCTGTCGCACTTCTTGTTGGGTTTCTGTGAAATTAGAGTGTAAGGTATTGAAGCGAGCTTCCAAGTCTTGGCTATGGGTATGGGCCATGATGACGAGGGAACACGAAAAGGGGCAGGTGGGACCACACAAAAAATGGGTTATGGGTGAAGTGTATCACAATGATCAGGGCGACGAGTTGAATCCAATGGGATAAAGCCCAAATAAGGTTGTTGGAAGGGGGTTGGGTCCACAATTTTTTTTTTGCTGAAAAATGATAGGTATGACTGCGATCAGGGCGAAGAGAGAAAACCAACGAAATAGGTATCAAATAATGGTGCCAATAGGATCTAGACTTTATTTTTATTTTTATTTTTTACTCCTGTGGAGTTATACTCCGATCTGAAGAATACTGCAGTGATGAAATGTCCAAATGCTTAACAGGAAGAAATGTGCATTAATTTCGCAACTTGCATGCAGGAGACATAGTTGTGCCGCAATAGATCTTGTCTGTTCTGTTGTCGTTTCCGTCCCAAGGGTTAGGTATTCAAGGGTTCTATAGACAGGGGTTTGCCCTATGCTATAGCTCGGGGGGTCCAACAGTAGTACTCGGCTCAATATCTCAAGGCACCAACTAAGGAGGCTAGATCGTACCCTTAGCCGTACTACCCGACTACCCAGGTACTAGAGAGTATCTTCTCGAGCGCTGTTCTCGGTGGCACTATAGCAGTCAGGCGGGCGATCGGTTTATCTACGGAGGGCTTCAGGAGATCTAGGCCGATCCGTATACAGGTGCTGTCTGATGCGCCACCACTTGAAGGGATACCAACAGGGGTTACAAGGGTGGCCAACAGATGTTTCCTTAAGTACCACTTGTATTTCCTGTGCGTATGAATCCCCGACCGCGGGTTTATGCGCGTAACGACAAATATCTGTAGCTTAAAGACGCCGGAATACGTCTCTACCCTGAAAAATTTAACCCACAATTTTCTGCCTAGGAAGGTGCTCTGATACCACTTGTAATATTCCAGATATAAAAAGTATGCAGAACATAAATAAATAGCTAGAAATGGCAGATGAACAACAATATAACCAGAACAACACCACGATAATACCAAAATGATAACAAAATAACATCAGAAATAGCACTTTGATTACCGGGAGCAATGTTCACTTGCCTCTTCGAGGGGGCAACCTCCAGCAGAGCAGAGCTCTATTACAATAATATCCAAGACAAAAGTTCTCATACCCTCGACTCCTATTTATACTAAATATGTCTATCAAAAGAACCATCTAGAGAAAGATCCTTCTAGAAGCGGAAGCTTCTATTAGGTCTTATTACATTGGACTTATTCTTCCTTATTGCTACGCCTTATTAATATTGACCTTTATTACATGGAAATATATTATTCTACCTACATGAGGGGTTAGCTCCCTAACAGATATCTCTTGCTTTACCGGGAGCCAGTCTTTTATTGCCTTCAATGACCTCTTCTTTTGTGAAAACTTCCTCTACAGTGGTAATTTTTGAAAATAATCGTGTGGCTAAATGAACCAGCGTTATGGATCAGGCCAAAATATCCAGTCAAAAAATAATATGCAATTGTCCATTTTTGGGACATACAGACATGTTTTGCTCAACAAAAATTCAGTTAGTGTTAAAGAATTTTCTCAAAAAATAATTTCCAGCCTAAAAATTTCCTAAACTTGACTAATTTTTGAAATGCTCAATGGCAAGATTGACTAAATTACTCAAATTTTGGATTAATGAGAAGTGGAATATATTTTTCTCAAGCATTCTTTGATAACTTATATATTTATCATTCTATCTTCAGATGCTTTGAAAGCCTTATCAAGTATACTTCTAAAAAAATAATTTTGCAGCTCAAGTTATGATTGAGAAATATAGGTCCATTCTAATTGGATTGGATACAATCTAATTATTTCAGGTCAAGCCAATAGCAGCGGCTGCTTTTATTAAAGATATAGGGGCCCCTGGTGATAAAGTTGATTTCAAATTCAGGAAGCCGGATTCTGTAGAAATTATTGGCAGTTATGCACTTAAGACAGCAGCAAAACCATTCCTAAATATTGACCTTGCAGTGCGAATACCCAAGGTGAGTGTTTGCTTTATGATTTTCCATGCTTTCCAGTCCTTGACAGACACATTTGTTTCAATCAGAAGACATATAAATGTTTCAGGTCACTTTGCTGCAATCAAATTGGCTTGACATATTTCTTTATTTGACATTATGCAGGCATGTTTTCATGAAAAGGATTTTTTGAACCATCGCTATCATGCCAAAAGGTGTCTGTATCTTTTAGTGATTAAAAAGCATCTGAACTCATGTTCTGTTGTTAAAAACATTAAATGGTCAACTTTTCAAGATGATGCCAGAAAGCCAATTTTGATTATACATCCAGGTTTACTCACCATACTTTTTTCTGAATATTCACAATAACAATAATATCAAAAGATTGAGTATTGTAGATTGATCAAGTGTTGTAGATAATCGAGTTATGGATGTTATAATTATACATAATACATTAACCAATTTGCAAATGCATTTATTTATAGTTAAAATTCTGTATTGATATTTTGGCCAACAATATGCTACACTTTTGTGGTTTGGCAATAGAATAGAAATTATAAATCATGCTTTGTGATGTGAGAGCAACGGGTGTGTTTTTTGATTTTATGGTAATTAAAAGAGAGTTTTTATATTGATCAATCATCATACAGAAAATATTTTACAAAATGGGAATTTCCATGGAATTTCCTTGATAATTCTGTATTTTGGCCTTTATAAAGACTTCCTTGATGGTTTAGGTCGGAGACTTTAGGAATGTATCTATAATATGTTCTCCAAAAGAAATTACTTTGTATGTTGGCCTGCCTCACTTCCAGCTTTGCTCTGATTTCTTTGCTTCAATTTGCGTATCAGAGTCCCTTGGCTCTTTTTCTGTGCTTCTGACAGTCCCTTGGATTCTTTCACTGTGCTTCCTGGATTCTTTCCTTTGTGGCTCTGATACAATGTCAGAAATTCAGGCAGATAATCAATACAGAAGAGAGAAAATGTACTTGGACGATGATTATTGCAATACTTAAAAAAATACTTTATTACATAGTCATGTTTATGAGATGGGAGATGCATGTTTAGTATGTGATGCAACTCCCCAAGCACCTAATCACCTATTTAATGACTATCATGTAAGTCATAACTTAACATTACATTATGGCATGATTACATCACAACACAACTTTATAATAAAGTACACTACAAAATGCCTTAAGAAATAAATATGTCCATTATAAATTTATGTAACAATATGTGCAGCCTACCTTGGGCTACTCTTGCATGTGTATTTGCTGCAGCATTAATATAATGTTTCATATCATATCCACCCTAGTGTTCAACTTTTATGTGCATGCTCGGTCTACTAGACAGTGTGTACATTTTGTACAGTACCTTGTCAATGAATTGTTTCCTAGTTTGATTTTTTTTTATTTGAGGGATTGCAATAATTCACGGGTCACAATTAATAGTTCTGCTTTACTTCTATATGTGATTTCTCCCACGACTTCCTTTATAACTAACTAGTTTTCTTTCTCCTACACAGTCATCCATTATATCAATCTTCCAGCTCCACTCAAGATGTCCCTATTCCATTCACATGATACATTGTTGGATGGCACATAGACTAGCTGGTAGACTCACCAATTGAATTGGAGATGGGTATATAGTTCAACTACTGTTCATAATGGCATCTGTTAGAGAAATTCAGTGCTGTTTCACTCTTCTATCATTAGCTTATTTTACAAGATTGTTAACGTTGTGTGATTTGGTTGCCAGGATTTTTATAAAATGTGAGTTTAATAGAATGAAAACCATTTTATCACCAGCCAATATGCAGTTTGCAGCAAACTTATCAAAGTTATTAAGGCATACAATAAAGCTATTATACTTCTGGTATTTCTATGTGTCAGTAGTTTGCAATAGAAAGCTTAATTGTTGTCTTTTTTTGGCAATCTGAATATGGCTGTTATCAGTTCTACTGGTTTACTCTATTTATGGTTGTTCTGATGTTTGATAAAATTTTAATTAGTTATTTGTAGTAAAAACTCTGTGAGTACAAATTCTGTTTGCTTTTGATAGTTTGTAATTGAATTGTCCTCATGTGCAGGAGAGATGGACAATGACACTGGAAATGACTTTGTAATACGGATCATTCCAACAGTATTAGCTGGAGTATTTGACTTCTCGAAGCTGGCCCCTGGTCGCAATAATGTTCGAGATTTCCAGCAGGGTATTTTAGAAGTTAGACCTGAGCTTTTATGTTTTGACAGAAAGGGCTTGCATAGGATATGTCTCATGTTGTTGCTTGTATATTTTTTCAATTCTATGTTTCCCTCCTCTCTCCTCTCTTTCCTGCAAGTAGAAGACATATTAAAATGTCAACTTGTTATTTTAAGAACTTTGCTGTTCTGATTTATCCTGACAGGAGGCATAGCACAACCTACACCTTATTACAATGAAAGTATCTTGGAAGATATGTTTCTTGAGGATCATAGTGCACTCCTTAAAAAGAACCTTTCTGGATCAAAAACTTTTGTGGAAGCATTATTATTACTTAAAGTAAGTATTGAACATTCCATTCAACCAATATTTCTTTTCTTCATGGAAGTCGTTATAGGTTTTATCTAACAGATCATGGTTTTTTTTCACAAATTATAAATGAATCCTACCTTGATTATGAAGAGAGGTAGATTGGTTAGCCTATGTTTCCTTGTTAAGTTCTCCTTGGGTATTTCTGTTTAACTGCCAGCTTCTTTTTTTGTCTGACTTTTATGGAAAATTTCTTTCAGGTTTGGGCTAGACAGAGAAATTCTATCAATGGACCTGATTGTTTGAATGGATTCATTATGTCTATAATTTTAGCATACCTAACAACAGAAGAAGGTGGAAAGCGCATCACAGGCCAAATGACAGGGTTTCAGGCCTTTCGTGTTGTCATAAACTTCATTGGTATTCCTTCAGTGTTTTAGTTATTTTGTCCTTGGTTCTGGTTGATGTACAAATCAGCACTTATCATGTCACTGAAAAGATTCATTTGTAGGAAACTCAGATTATGATCTCTCTCTCTCTCTCTTCCCCCCACATCCTGCTGCTCCCCTCTCTATGTATGCGTGCAAACGCATATGTTCTGTTTTCCACATTATGGTATTCCACTCATCCATTGCTGGCCTATGATAGCCCAAGAGTTTAGTTATGAAAGCTCAGTTGCTATTTTTCTGACAATTTTGGGGTGTCTGAATCATTGATGGCCACATGGTCATTGTCTGTTTGTTGAGAAGGCATTCATCTTTCACTTGTTCAGCAATCGATGTTAATAAACTGACAACCTCAATGCTCCTGATAATCTTCCTTGGGTTGCTCTGCTTTGAAAATGCGGTGATATTGCAATCTGACAGGCTGAAGTAAAGTATGCATCGATCTATTGCAGTTTGCTTGTGGCTGTGTTTTTTGAGTATTCTGATAATCTATTTGCATTGATACTTGACCTGGAGGAATAGTTCAGTACGGTTTGACATTGCTTTTAATTTTTGTATAAAAGCTTGTACAGGGCATTTCAATCAAGATAAACGTACAGTTTTTGATAGATACAGGGCAAATGCTACAGAGGTCAAGTCTTTCCATTCACTACACTAATTCAGAAACCAAGTCTTTCCAAGAACTCTTTTATGTAGAAATTTTGAGTCTAGGGAAATTAATGCAAATATGAAATTTCACCTCTCAATAGAGGTTTCCCGGCTCTAATCCCTGAGAGCTTTCAGCCTTAGGGCTGATCTGAAATATTTAATTACAGCAGTGAACTGTATAAAATACTTCACTTCACTTCATTCCAAATCAGTAGGCAGCTCAAGAGAAAGATACCAAACAAAGTGTACATCAATTGCAGCAAGTTACAGCCCTTAGGGTATACTTTTGCATGCATATAACAGCTCTGAAATAACTTTTCCATGTAAATCTACCTCCCTTATCTTCAAGATATATGTTAAATCACTTAACAAGTTCAGCCCTATGTTATTATGTCAAATCTGCATGAACAACAGGTGCTGGAAATTACCCAATCAAGAAGACAACACAAGCTGAAAATAAAATCTGCAAGTACACAATGATTGGACATCTAAAACACTTCATTTATATATAAGAGATGAAGTACATGTACATACTCATAGCTTATCACAAGCTGGTACAATTTCAGGCTTTCCAATCCATAACTGGGGAAACTGAGAAAAGTTGAAAACCCTAGCCACCAACTCCTCTTAGCTAGGAATCACTCCTAACCAAAACGGGTCACCGCACCAGGAATCCTCAACAAGCTAGCATCATCACCAAAAAGTCCTTGGCTCATGCACAATGTCTCCTTCTCTTTTTGTTCTCAACAAGCATAACAAGTAGCACTAGGGTTTCCAAAACCCTAGCCTTCTCTCACAAGATCTACAAGATACAATTCTTCTTTATCCCTCTATGGTTTATTATAAACCCTAGCTTCTTTGCATCCTTAGTGTGAAACCCCTATCCCTATAATTTCCCTTGAACTTCTCCAAGAACCCTAGCGCACCAAGACAAAGAGATAATACAATGAGTACGCAAGAGAGAGAAACTAGTGCACTCCACTCCTCACTTCTCTAATACAAGTGCGAGATGAATGAATGTACTCTCTCCTTCCTCTATTTATATGAGAGGTAAGGGAGGCCAACAATATAATAGTGGTCGTAATTCAACACGACAACCTATCCACAATAAGATAGGCCAACGTATGAAGTGCTCCCTCTACAAGTGGCACTTGTTAGGCTCTGAGGTGAAGACGTCCAACAAGCAAGACTCCAAGGCATGAATGCTCCTCAAGAAGGTACAATGCTCCACCTCCACAAGCCTCCAGAGCTCTAAGGCTCCAKTGGGTCCACCCCATCTACATGATCACTCCCTCAACCCAAGCATCTTCAAGTCAAGTACAAGCCTCTATGCAAGCAACCAAGCGTTCCCATGCCATCTAGGGCTCRGTGCCCTCCTCTTGGATGCCCAGCGCTTCTCCTCCAAGGCAAGTCGTCCTCTAAGAAAGCCACCMACTCTCCATGTGTGCATCATGAAGAATGCCATCATGCTATCTAGGTCTCCAATGCTCCAAGGGAGAATGYCACACAAGCGTCAAGACAAGGTATAGMAATCAATTAGTAATCCACCTCCCATGTGTATGTCCATCACGGTACAACCAACTTCCAAGGGTCATCCATACACCACACACCYCACATCACATGAGGCACCTCCAAACATGGTTGAAAAACTTTCGGAGTAACCATGAAAGCTAACCTTTAACACTTTTTGTTCAAATACTTTCAGAGTAACATTGAAAGCTAACATTTTACACTCTGATATGTTGAGTAGGTTAAGTATGTGAGTCATAACTGCAACCTTTCCCTATATGTTTAAGTTAGACATGGTAGCACAGGTCTAGTATTCTATGTGCCTTAAGGATGATACAAATGGAACGCTACTCTGCTATCTAATGATCAATTCACGAGTGACGATGGGCAAGTGGCAAATGATGAATATGGTAACACATAACAATTGAGCTTTGAGCTTTATACTGCAATGTGAAACAATCAATATGTTCTTAGTTCACACAGATGGTAACATATAGTGAGATTTCCAAGGCCCAACATTGTATTTATGACGTTCCAATCCTTTTCCATTTTAACATGGGTTGTTTATTTCAGTCCTTTCATAAATACAAACAAGTGTAATGTTGTCGTTTTGTAGCATTTTAAGCAGACAACACAGCTTCTGGAGGTTGTTCTTTAGTAAATACTAGATTCTTTTGTGAAGTGAGGTAATGGCTTGCATTTGAGATGGCACCCATGCTTGTTTATGTCTATTCTGTAAATGTTGAGTCACTTTCCATTGTTTACTTCACAGTCAATAGTGTTGTTTCTGTCTGCTCTTTTTGCTCTTTTTCCTCCCCTTTTTTTCATGTTTATTAACAGCGTTGCTGAAGTGCTTTGAGTGTTTATTTATTATGTTATTCGTTAGTTTTATCTAATTGAATTTCTGATTGAATGTTCTAATTTTGTGTCTTGTCATTGTACCAGCACTTTCTAGTACTTTAGAGAAGGGTATTTTCATGCAACCTAAGTCTGTCGGCAATATGTCATTGGAGGTATGGTGTTCCTGTCCTAATTTTTTATCTTCCGTCTGTGCTATTTTCATGGCACAAGCATTCCGTTGATCTATTTCTCCCCTGCTTTATATCTAGATTTAATTTCAGTGTTCAAGAAAACTAAGCAGTACTCCATAAAAAATGAATATAACTTTACTTTAACTGAGGATACATCTTGTCTCACCAAAAGAGCTGGGAAAATCATTATCAACAAATAAATTTACCTTTTAGGGATTTTTTTGTTTCTTTTGGAGTAATATTGACCATTGTCAAAGCATATTTGGCACTTTCTACTTTTTGCTTGTTTGTTCCATATTTTAAAATGTTTCCAGGGCACGTGAAGAGTATCTGCAACGTTGGCAAAGATATTTCCTAGAACTACACTATTCATATAGGAAAATAAGATTTTGGACAATACTTCACATTGGAGAAAATATGGTTTTCAAATAATTCTTTCATCCCACTTTAAACTTCAAAATAATAAAACAAGTTTTTGATATGAAAATAATGTTGTATTTTTTTCAAAAAATAACCTCTTCTTCTAGGAGATCTTCATGTTATACAAAATTTCCCTGCGCACAATAATGGCTCCAAGCCATGGCCTTCATGATATAATAGTAAGTTCCACGGGCGGAAGGTGCGGGTGGGAGTCTTCACGATCCCAGGGGGAACAAGATTGTCCATTATGCTTAGGGTCTTGGGAAGGTTACCGATAACCTTGCCGAAGCCTTTTCACTATGGTGCAGGCTCAACATTTCTAGAAATCATGGAATTAGGTCCTTGATGTTCTTTGGGGATTCATTGTTAGTCATCCGAGCAGTAATCACCTAGTCGATCCATGGAGAGCATCAACTTCAAGGCCTTGTAGCTTGAATAAAGTAGATTGTCTCTCAGTTTTATAAGGTCTCTCTTTTCCACATCAGGAGGGCCTTGAACGAAGAGGGAGATGCTTGGGAAAAACTTGCGACATCGTTGAGTCTAGGGAGCATTATGCAAAATGGGGTTTTTAATTATGCCACA
>JASDQU011028608.1:19491-31369 GCA_032191745.1 Picea mariana | reverse complement strand
GGGCTTGGTGCTTGGATTTCGCTTGTGGAATGGAATGGAAGGGCTTGGCGCTTGGCTCGATGGTTGTGGGCATGGAACTCAGTGCTTGGTTAACTTGGATAATTGGAGATTATACTTCGGGATAGTACTTTGTTACTATTGATAATTTATTTATTTATATATATGAATTTATTTTGTAAAGGTGTATACATGGTGTGTTGGTGTTAGGGAACTTTGTCAAGGCGCTTGGGCTTGGTGGTGGTCATGGGTTCAAAACCCATGAACCCCAATATATTCTTTTTTTTTTAACTTTATTTATTTATTTATATTATTATTATTATATCTTCTTCTTGTTTTTTTTTATATAAGTAACATTTTTTTTAAACAAGTTTTAAACAATTTAAGATTTGTTTTTTTTAAACGTAATTTAAAAGAAATTTAAAATAATTAATTAAAAAAAAAAAATAAGAGAAATTTTAAAAGAAATTAAAAATAAATTTTTTTTTTTTTTCATTTGAAGTCGGGCATCGTGGGTGCATGAGGCCCACGTGCCCGCCTCCCCCATTTCCCACCTGTTCAACATTTAATTAAAATAAAAGAAGAAAACAACTATTAAAACCCTAACAAACCCTAATCGTCAAGGTTTTCCCTACTCTAGCCACTCCACCCATGGCCTTCTCCCATGGCTTCTCAAGCGTTTGATGGCTTGTGGTTTGGTTGATAGCACTGTAACGTGATGCATTGTCAGCTGTTTTTTTTTTTTTTTTGATGCAATAATGCTTGTTGGTTTTCTTTTTGTTGTTATACTGTGCGACATAGTCGTGCCCTTGTGAGCTCTCCTTGGTGGCTGTGTGCGCTCGATGGGTATGGGTATGGACGCGTTATGCAATGAATATGACCTGTGGGGTTTTGGTCCTCGATACTGGTCACTTGATGTCAGTTATCTCAGTAAGAATACTTGCTTTCTGGGCCAGAAAGATGTTCATTTTGAGTGAAAGATCACAAATTTACTGAACCCGCCTGATTATATTCTTTTCTAAGATAAGAAGGTGAAATTTTAAAGCTGTACATATCCAAATTTAGGCTGTAGTAGGAATGTTTGCATATTTACCTACGTAGAGGTTCATTTTGCTTGCATTTGGGTGCTTTTTCCATGGGCACGTTGATGCATTGGGCAATGAATGGCTTGGCGTTTGGCTTTAGTGACTTATGCGTGGACTTGTGTTTGGCGTTGGCACTGGCATTGACTGGTATGTTGTTGTTTAACTCGTATTGTTTGATGCATTGAGCAGAACCACTTCATAGGCTCTCTTCCATGTGATTTGCGCTGAGCTAACACGTAAATATAGGCCTGCGACTATGTGCTTGGCGCGTAGGGCACTCTTCTGCCCTCGTGGGTTCCTTCCTTGGTTCGATGCTTGGTTGTAAGGTTTTTTGTGCTTGATGCTAGTGCGTAGCACACCTCACCTTGCCCCCATGGGCTCCTCCTCCGTGTGGCTTTTCGCTTGGTTTGAGCGCTGACTTGCGCTGACGTGTAGTGCAAACACAATGCTTCCCCTCATCTCTTCCCTTGGTTCCTTTGTGTGCACTCAGTCTTGAGTGTTGTCTTATATGCGCCTTGTTGTTGTTGCGAGTTGGCTTTGTATACTAACTTGTGTTGTGCGTTGGTGCAGGTGCTTGCCCTCGGTGTTGGTATCGAATTTGAATATTGTCCTGCAGGCCCAATAATTTTGCTTATTATATTTTTTTTTGCACAAAATTCTCCATCTTGGGATCCTCCCTTTACGCTATCGGATTTTCTGGAATCTTGTGTGATGACTATGGTTCTGTTTGGTGGTTGTTTTCAGAATCAACCCTGGAGATTGCGCTCTTAGATTAAGATTTTGCTTATTATATATATATTTTTTCTTTAGATATGGTAATCTCTCTCTCTCTCTCTCTCTCTCTCTCTCTCTTTTTATTATTATTATTGTTTTTTTTAGTGTACAGAAATATAATTAGATTCTGATTTCATAAAGAAAATTCAGTTTCAATGGAAGCCAGAAGTATGGCTACATGAATACCCATCAATGGAGAAACTGTAGATTGGGTCCACATGAAATACCTGTAGTTTGGTATCAAGTCACAATCGGATGGGTATGGAACATTTGGACATGAACTTAGAGCCATTATTCTTTGCCACTTGGCTACAATTTGGGTATAACACAAGGTATACAATTGCAAAGTTACGTCATAGCAAATGGATTCCTAAGCTGTTTGTGCCTGGTACAGGCAAGAAGCAAGATTTTCAAGGTTTACATTGATTTTTCTCTCTTATTTATTTAGTAGAAAGCATTAAAGTTATTAAAATACACCCTATTTGATATGCAATAATCGTAGAGAGAGTTTCAATAAATACCCATGATTGTTTTACAATATTACAAACTGTAACTCTTATTAATTCTCAGCCTGCGCAGGTGAAGAGTCATTCTTATAGGTGGCTAGAACCAGGGAGAGTATCTCTTTTTCTAATGCACATGCCCTCCTTTAATTCTCTTGGGAAGCATGCACACTCTCACTTTCATTCTAGGTAGTCTACTTAGGGTTATAGGTCACTTTTGTTTATTTCTATTTTGAGTTGATTCAAGGGTTTTAGGCTGTAGGATGAGAGTTTTTTCAGGAAATAGTTTGCACAATTATGTGGGTGGTAAGGCCTTAGGTTTCAGTTTTTGAAATCAGGCTCTGATACCATGTGTAAGGTCTCTTCCCACAGAGGCTTATAAAACAAAAGTTAAAATAGAGAATAGAGAAAAATATCTTGTACAATTTAATCTTCAGCATATAACCATAATTTATTCAACAGAAATTAAATTTATTAACAACATGAAAATAAATCACATAACCCAGCATATTCAACACCTTAATGATAACCACCTAACACAGAGTAATCATGGAAATACATAGCTCTTTCTGATGTTATTTCTCCAAACTCCGGCTGTCCTCTCTGCTGCTTTGCCCAAACTCTGCCCAAAACCGAATCCTTCCTCCCTACCAACTAGGAATGTAGCCTATCCAGCTCCCTAGCTCTAGGATTCCATGAGGATTCTTGGCCCTCGAGCCCAAAAATCCCAGCAACTGATGCACCCATGTAACATTCCACCCAAACTCCAAACCAGAAAAATACAAACCAGAAAACACAGTCCCTAATCTCAGAAAAAGCTTCCTTTCCCCCCATGTTTCCAAAAGTCCTACTCCTCGAATGCCTCTACTCCCTCATATCCTCCTCCCATTCACCACCTCCTACCTTCATTTAATGCCACCAACCTTATCCCTCCATTTAATACCTTATCCCTCCATTCAATACCCTATCCCTCCATTCAATGCTTTATCCCTGCATACGTAAAGTTTTCTAATAATAAATTAAAAGTTATTAAGCCTTTAATTCATTACCCAAACATTAATGTCTTAATTAATCAATTAATTAATTAATCAACATATATTAAACAATAATTAATTAATATTATTAATAAATAATCATTATTTAACTAATACACATTAGGACAGTTAATTATTTAATTAATTATACTTGATAAATTTTAAGCAATCATTTAGCTAGGGTTGTTACACTCTTCACCAATAGTTCGGTACCGAACACAACACCCAAGATCTGGTTAACATCCACACCTGACAACACAACATTGTTTGGAAGCTGATGGAGTGCCGATCTTTTCCTCCACTCTAACTGTTATATCTYTTCTTCCTCCTCTGAGTCTGAGTGTACCAAAGAATCTGGCTTCTTCGGCTCTGGGCTTGAGCTCGATCCTTCTCCTACTTCCTTGTATTTTTTMYTCAGCAGCTCCATAGGCAAAGTGTAATGCATCCCCGACTTGCACGGATTGTGTTTGACTCCTGGCCATGACATGAATTCCCTGTCAAATGCCTCCTCATCTAGATAGAATGGTAGCATCCTTGTGTGGAAATGTTCCCTGCTAGSATGTCTCAGCCAGACAAATGTTTGGTGTCRGTTCATGCTGAAGGAAATATTTCTMATATTACAGTTGAGAAKCTCCTGCGGGATGCACAACTTTTGTGTTGCATATATAAATTCATTGTACCGCTTAGAAAATTTTGTGGCATTGAAGGCAGTATTCTCCRACTCTGGCCTAGACTGCCATGGCTCGAACATCTTTTCCATGCACCCTTTGTTTGGTATCGCTAGATGTCTTCCCACAGGTGGCTTCCATTTGAACATTGTGAATGCCACAAGTAGGTATCCATAGGTGAAGGTCCCTCCCTTCTTCTGTGCCTCCTCACATGCCACTAGTAGTTACTCTAGAAGGTAACTACACCAATTGAACACTGCTCCATTGGAGAAAAATTCAGCGACTGATAACGCATCAAGAGTGCATTCACCCTTGTAGTATGATCTCATAACATTGTTGGCTATGATGTAACAACCATTCCAGACTGTCTCGGGTAGTATTGGTTCAATTATTGTTGTGCGTCCTCCCCTCTTTGTGTTGAATTTCTCATACAAGCTGAGCTCGCCTTTATTTTTCCTGTGCTTATCGGGACCCTATAATCCGTTCAACACATCCTCTCCTTGGGAGGATAGTCCAGTAAGTTGTTGGATGTCTTCTGTGTGGATTGGATACTTCTTTTCCAACCATAGACTTCTTTCATGCACCCTACTTATCAGAAGTTCTGTGCATTGTGTAATCTCATGTGTGGTACCAAATACTGGTAGGTCTCTCAGGTTCATGATGGTCGAGTTGAATAAGTTGATGAAGTCTTATTTTGGCACAAATTACATACCTTTGATTACATCTGGGGCCATCTCCCAAAAGACATCGGCGTGCATCTATTGGAACAAGATTGAATCTGTAAGGTCAAGGTTGAGGAGCTTAACATGCTCCAGTTTCCCCTTTAGATCACCCATGACCTCGACCCGGGGGTCATAGGGCTCGTCTGGTACTACTTCTTTCACTATGGCACTTCGGTTGGCTATGGCTCTTAGCATTCAGGCTTCTGCATCAAGCTAAGGACTGCAAATTTCACAATGGTACAGGCTGGTTCACTCTACTGAATTCAGAAATGGCTATGCTTCTTTTGGAAATGATGCATTCTCGGGTGAGTTCGCACGACCTTATACTTGGCTTGACGGGTAAGTTTAGCAACAATTGTTGTTCATCATGACTATATGGATGCAACGGGATTTGAGTTGTCCGACGAGACAATTTAACAGGGTGAATCCTATTGGGTGATTCTGACATTTACTTATTTTCGTGAGTGGAATAGGGACATGGCTGACTTTAGACCTTTGTGTTTGATGTTTGGGTATCCAGGCATGAACTTCGATGGAATCTTTGCATAATGCAGATTTATGGCTTAACGAACTTCAGACATGGTACCTAAATGGCAATAAAGGTTGTGACTAGACTAGGTTCATGTGGCATATGGATTCAGATCGTATTCAGATTCATCCTTTCTTTGACCACAGAGGTTGTCCCTTTCATATTAATGAATATCATTAACGGATTCTCTTAAGCTTTGGATCCTGCATTGCTAAGTCATTAGTTTTGTATCAAACAACACTTAATCAGAAAATGAACTATGTGTCATGGCACAAAACCGCACATATTGACTTTATTGTTGAACTTACAAAATTTTTAGAAAACTCAAATCTAAATATTGTACAAGCTCTTTTGGACTAGAGAGACACTCCCTCTTTCTTAGTTTTGAGACAAGTAGGGCTTCAGGTGAGTGCCATTCACCCATCTTGGTCGCAACAAAACATCTAGTTACCCGAGTCGGAATTCTCCTGATGGTCAAATCTCCACAATCATGAATGGTCCCAACCACTGCATACATAGCTTTCCAGGATGCTTCTGGTACCAACTATCATAGAGTAGCACCTTGTCTCCTTGCGTGAATACCTTGGTCTTAATGTGCCTGTCATGCCAAGCTTTTTGTCTTTCTTTTTCAATCGACTGATGAAAGTGTGCTATAAATCTGGTCTCCTCGAGTTCTTGTAGTTCTGTAAGTCTTTGCACAATGGATTCCTCTTCTATCATGCGTGTGACGTGTGTGATATACAAACTTGGAGTGATGAACTTTGCAGGCACCACTGCTTCTCTCCCATAAACCAACTGGAATGGTGTGTAACTGTGGAATTTCTTTGTGGTTGTCCTATAAGCCCATAGTACAGCTGGAACTCAGTCATCCTAGTCCTCCTGGTTTGCGCAACAAACCTTTGTTAGTCCCCTTTCTAGGATATTGTTGAAGGCTTCGACTGTTTCATTGGCTTGTGGGTGGTATGGACTGCTCTTGTGATGTTGAATCAGAAATTCTGTTGTAAGTGTTGCTAATAAAATTAGCTCCTTGATCGTTGGTTAGGCTCCTAGGACATCCGAATCGAGTAATGATATTCTTGAAAATGAACCTGGAAGCAGTATCTGTCGAACAGTCCTATACAGCTGCTGCTTCTGCCCAACGGGTAAGGTAGTTAGTCGTGGTAATGATGTACCTACCCTTTGAATGTTTGGCTGCGGGGCTGATTGGTCCAATGAAGTCAAATGCCCATTTCTCAAATGATTGTAGACTTCTAACTGGTTGTAGTGGTAGTTCATCTCGGTGTGACGACTTGCCCATGTGTTGACAAACATCACACGATCTAACATATACTTTTTCATCCTTGAAGAGTGTTTCCCACCAAAGTCCCTCCTGTAGAACTTCCTGTGAAGTGGCCTTTCCTCCTGCGTGGCCTCCTGGAACTCCACTATGGAGTTCCCAAAGTATACCCTTCCTTTCATGATCCAAGACACACCGTTTGAGAATGTTTTCTAGTCCTAGTTTATACAATTGTCCAACGATCAGCTAGTAATTTGTTTCTCTAACAACCATATGGCGATTCTAGGTTGCGGAATTGGTTTCAGGACATGCCCTTGCACTGAGAAAGATTTATGTGTCCTCTAGGTATTCTGGTATGGCCTCAATCCTGAAAAAATATGCATATGGGAGTTGTTCATGTACCGCTCTGCCACTTTCCCCTAACTCTAACCTGGATAGGTGATTAGGTCCTATGTGTTGGATATGTGTTATATTCTTTGCATGTGTGTGTGTGTGCGGGTCAGGTTCGACAACTACATCTGGCGATCCCTCTAGTAGTGGTATTTGTGTCGTGTGTGCCAGGCGACTTCCTAGAGGGTTCCTAGGGGGTGGAAGGTATGCCCCCCCCTGGTTACTCACAGCGTTCGGGCCAGCGCCCCAAAATTCTTTTTTGGGCGGTTTTTGATATTTTTAGCGGTTTACTAAATTAATCCCAGATTAAGGGATTAGGGTTTTGGTATCTACGGAATACCTAAAAAAAATGTATATATTGTATGGTGAATGGTGAAATTCAATAATGAATATAAGAAAGGTTTTCCCAGTTGAGGGTTTCCGGTATAAAATCTTTGTGTACTCTGTGTATGAGCCATTGATTAAATTATGTTTTGCTTAAGAATCTATCTACATTGCTTTACTTCACAGGTTTAAAAATTAAACTACATTTCATATTCCCGGCTTGATGATAACTTCAAAGGAAAATTCTTGAAATAGCAGCAACCATCTACAAATTATCCCTTCCAACATAGGTTTGTTAACTAGATATTTCAATGCATAATGATCAGTGAACAATTTGAAATGAGACCCTAACAAATAATGTCTAAATTTTTTAAAAGCATAAATCATGGCCAAACCCTCCCTTTCCATCATTGTGTAGTTGTGTTCTTCTTGTGACAACTTCTGAGTCACAAAATAGATAGGGTGATCCATAGCTCCATCTCCAGGTTGCATTAAGATGGCTCCTAAGGTAATTTCTGAAGCATGTACATGGATATGAAATTCATTCTCCCAGTTTGGGAATATCAGAATCGATGTTGTGATGAGTTTCTCCTTAAGTGTCTCAAATTCTTTATCACATTCTGGAGTCTATTGGAATGTTTTATCCTTTTTCAGTAGGTTTTCCAGAGGTGCAATAATGTTGGCATATCTTCGGATGAACCTGTGATAGTAACCTGTGTGTCGCAGCGTGGAGTGAAAATTCTTAGCACTCGTGGGTGGTGGCATATTCACAATGGACACAAATTTGGCTGGGTCTACCAACACTCCTTCTCAGTAGACTATATTGCCCAACAAATTCCCATGTGGCACACATAAAATACACTTTCTGAGATTCAATGAGATCTACAACTCTCAGCATATGTCAAACATTAGCCTTAGCAATGCTACATGTTCCTTGAGCAAGCTATATATTGTCCAATCATCCATATAGGATTCTATAAATTTGTGAATGAACTCTCTAAAAGTTGCTATCACAATCCTGGAGAAAACTGCAGGGGTGTTCTTTAAGCCAAATGGCATCACGTTGTATGCAAAAGATCCCCATTCTATTATGAAAGTGGTCTTTCTTTTTTCCTATTTTTAGCGGTTTACTAAATTAATCCCGTATTAAGGGATTAGGGTTTTGGTATCTACGGAATACCTAAAAACATTGTATATATTGTATGGTGAATGGTGAAATTCAATAATGAATATAAGAAAGATTTTCCCGGTTGAGGGTTTCTGGTATAAAATCTCTGTGTACTCTGTGTATGAGCCATTGATTAAATTATGTTTTGCTTAAGAATCTATCTTCATTGCTTTACTTCACAGGTTTAAAACTTACATGTGGTATCAGAGCTTGTTTTTGTCTTCAGAGGGATGCCTTTTTTGTTGAGGGTTTCGATCGATCTTGATATATCAAGTTTATCTTGGGTCTGTGATAAACCTGGGTTTAGTGGGAGATTTTTGCAGTTGTGATTTGAGTGCAGAAAGAGGAATGGCAAGCTCTTCTAGAATCGAGATAGAGAAGTTCAGCGGTAAAATATTTGAGCTATGGAAACTGAAGATGGAGGACCTTCTTGTAGACAAATAACAATGGATCGTTGTGGATCCTATTACATAGCCTACTAGTACACCGTCTACTAGCACATGGGCTACTAGTACACAACCTACCAGTACACAAATTGCCAATACACCACCTACTGGTATGTCGAAGGAAGATTGGGAGAAGTTGGAAAGAAGAGCAAGGAGTACTATTCGACTCTGCCTGGAAGATTCGGTGTTGTTGAATGTCTCGGGAGAGTCTACAGCCAAGGAACTATGGGATAATTTGGGGAATTTGTATCAATCAAAGTCCCTAGTAAACAAGTTGTTTCTTTGAAAGAAGTTGTATCATCTTAGGATGGAAGATGGAGATTCTGTGACAGAACATATAAATGCCTTTAATACTATGTTAAGTCAACTTGTCTCTGTTAATATTATGATTGCAGAAGAATATAAGTGTATTACTTCATTATGTTCTTTGCCAGACTCTTGGGATAATCTGGTTGTAGCAATTGGTAGTACCACTCAATCTACATTGAAGTATGAGGATGTAGTTTCATCCTTGTTATTTGAAGAGATGAGGCGGAAAAACATGGATGGTGATAGCACAGATTATTTATTTGTAAGAGGTCATACCCAAGACAAGAATCTTGGTAAGCCTTCAGGGGGGAGATCTAAATCTACATGTAAATATAAGTCTTCTGGAAAATCTTTGAGGAAATGATGGAAGTGTGGTAAAACAGGGCATTATAAGAAAGATTGCAAGTCTAAGAAGGTTGAAAAACCAAAGGGGTTTGATAGTACCTCTTCCACAAAGGTGAAAACCTCCACTCAAGAAGGAGGTGATGTTTACCTAGCATCTACAAGTACACATGCAGACCACGATGTATGGTTTATTGAATTAGGTGCATCATACCATATGACTCCTCGTAGGGAGTGGTTCTCTGAATATGAAAAATATGATGGTGGTGTTGTATTCCTAGGAGATGACTCGACAACAAAAATATTGGGACGTGGAAGGGTTAAGTTGCTGCTAAAAGATGGAAGGATTAGAACACTCCCTGGGGTTATGCACATTCCAAAACTTGCCAGGAGCCTAATATCTGTAAGCAAGTTGGATGATGCAGGAGTGGATACTGTATTTAGAAAGAACACTTGCAAGATGGTACGAGGGGAAATGGTGTTGATGAGGGGAGTTCGGTGTGGAACTCTGTACAAGTTTTTCAGAATCACTTATACTAATGGGTATAACAGTTCTATTTTCCTTGAGTAGACAAATAAAGAAGACAAGACCAATATCCTCCCTGAAAATAAGACCATGTTGTGGCATCAAAGAATGGGGAATATTGGAGAAAAGGGCCTTCGAACACTACATGGTAAAGGCATGGTTAAAGGTATGTCTAATTGCACTCTAGATTTTGATTTCTATGAACATTGAATATATGGTAAGAAAAATCAAGTAAGATTCCCATATGGTGCTACAAGAGCAAAGGGGATATTAGAGTTGATACACAGTGATGTGTTTGGACCTGTTCCTATTCCATCCCTAGGTAAATATGGGTATTATGTTTCATTCGTAGATGATTTTTCAAGGAACACATGGATTTATTTTATTAGAAATAATCTGAGGTATTTGATAAATTTAAAGAGTTTAAGGCTCTAAAAGAAAATCAGATAGAGAAGAAAAAAAAGGTATTGAGAATAGATAATGGTGGAGAATTCTATGGAAATGAATTCGAAGAATTCTGTAAGAAGTGTGGTATAGCAAGGTAGAAGACTACTCTATACACTCCTCAACAGAATGGAGTTGCAGAAAGGATAAATAGGACACTGATGGAAAACGAAAGGAGCATTCTCAGTGGTGTCGGGTTAGGACAAGAATTCTGGGCAAAGGAAGTGGGTACAACATGTTACCTGGTCAATCGATCACCTTCATCAACATTGGATGATAAAACTCCACACGAGGTATGGTATGCAAAGAAACCCTCTCTTCAACATCTTAGAGTGTTTGGTTGTGATGATTATGTACATGTTCCAAAGAAAAATAGGAGTAAGCTGGATAAAAAGGCTGAAAAGTGTATCTTTATTGGTTATAAAGATGGTGTGAAAGGTTATAAGCTTTGGAACCCAGAAACCAAGAAGATTGTTTACATTTGAGATGTTGTTTTCAGAGAGGTAAAAGATGTGTCCAAACAATAATTCCTACCAATGCAAGACGAACCTGAGAAAATAGAGCTTGATTTGGATGATGCAAAATATGAATCATTTGAAGAAGAGGAAGAAGAAGAAGAAGAAGAAGAACCGCATACCCCAATATTGAGGAGATCTGTGAGAGATAAAAGGAAACCAGAAAGGTATAGCCCACCTGATTTATGTTCCAATTTTTCTTTATCTATTACTGATGATGATCTCATAACTGTCAGGGAAGCAATGAATTCAGAGGATAGTAAACTTTGGAAGAAGGCCATGGTTGAAGAAATGGATGCCTTGGATAAGAATGAGGCATGGGATATAGTTGAGTTGCTAGCTGGAAGAAAATCGATTGGTAGCAAATGGTTGTTTAAGAAGAAGTTTAATGCATAAGGTAAAGTGGAGAAATAAAAAGCTCGGTTAGTAGCAAAAGGTTATTCCCAGATAGAGGGAATTGACTTTGGTGAGATTTTTTCTACTATTGCTAAGTTAACTTCTATTAGATTTCTTTTATCTATTGCTGTTGATTTTGATCTTGAAGTGGAACAGATGGATGTGAAGAAAACATTCCTACATGGGGATCTAGAAGAAGAAATCTACATGAAGCAACCAAAAGGATTTGTAGTGAAGGGAAAGAAAGAGCTAGTATGTAAGCTAAAGAAGTCACTATATGGTCTGAAGCAATCACCTAGGATGTGGTACCAAAAGTTTGACACATACATCCTTGGATTGGGATTTGTAAGAAGCAGGGTTGATCACTGTGTATATTCCAAGCAAGTTGGTAATCACTTCATTTATGTAGTGTTGTATGTTGATGACATGT
>JASDQU011028607.1:18742-31418 GCA_032191745.1 Picea mariana | reverse complement strand
AAAGAACGTAATCCATCAGATCAAGGGAGGCTCACATCTGTTGATCTCCCACAGGAATGGAAGTTCGACATTTCAGAGTTCGAATTTTCGGCACTTCTAATGACAAGGAGCTGGGTCTCTGGGTGTTGAAACTCCCGAAGTCACGAAATGCGACATATCTTTGGAGTGGGGCTGCGGTCACACATTTCGACATTTTGGGGTTCGGCTTTTCGGTACTTCTGATGATAAAGAGCCGAGGATCTTAGTGTTGAAAACCCTAAAGTCACAAAACGCTACGTGTATTTGGAGAAGGGTTGTGGTCATGGAGGACAGAGTCACATAGAACCGAAATTTCATCATTTTGGCATTTCGGGTTTTGGGGATTGAAGAGTCAAGAGACTCGCGACTTCAGGATTCTCGAACTCGCAAAACCTGAAATCCTTTTTCGGAAAAGGTCGCGGTCATATTGGGTGGTCGTGTATAGGTGAAGACTCATTCCTGGTGCATTTCTTATGCCAATGGAGTTTCGTGAAGGACCTATGGATCAAATTCATAGGGTTCCAGTGAGGGCCGAAAGNTCACGAAACATGACATATCTTTGGAGTGGGGCTACGGTCACACATTTTGACATTTTGGGGTTCGGCTTTTTGATACTTCGGATGACAAAGAGTCGAGGATCTCGGTGTTGAAAACCATGAAATCACAAAATGCAACGTGTATTTGGAGAAGGGTTGTGGTCACGGAGGACGAAGTCACATAGAACCGAAATTTTGGCATTTTGGCATTTCGGGTTTTGGGGATTGAAGAGTCAAGAGACTCGCGACTTCAGGATTCTCGAAGTCGCAAAACCCAAAATCCTTTTTCAGAAAAGGTTGCAGTCATATCTGGTGGTCGTGTATAGGTGGAGACTCACGCCTGGTGCATTTCTTGTGACAGTGGAGTTTTTGTGAAGGACCTATGGATCAAATTCGTAGGGTTCTAGTGAGGGCCGAAAGAACTATTTCAGTTCTGCATATTTGAAGAAGAATGATCCTGTGTGGATTCTCGGCCTGAGGGTCAGGAGGTCTGTGTCAGTAATAGGTAGAATTTTGAATTTTGGATTGGTTTGATGAGTTTGGATTGGATTTAAGGACAATATGAGGGTGGAGAGAAGACAGTAAGGCGAGAGGTAAGAACTTGTACATCCACTTTGGTGGGGTTTCTCCAAAGTCAGGTTGTCCTCTTACTTTTGATAGTTAGAAATTTGTGTTTTTATATTGAAATTTATTTTATGAGTAGGTATAGAGATAATAAAGGTATATTTATTTCTCCCAAAATCTCAGAAAAGTTAGAAAAACAAACAACCCCCCTATACACACACTAATTCATCTAAAATTCATGAAGGAAAAATTATCAGAGGAGAAATCTCAAAGGGAGAAATTGAAACAACAACCAAAGGCACTAAATCTAAAGCCATTGTTTAGATTGAAATCATAAGACAATAGGCAAGAGGGGAAGCATTGGCGACCCCATCAAAAGGAGGAGTTGGAAAAGAAACAAAGGAAGTAATAGAGGAAGTTGCATCTGTCGTTAGAGAACCAAAGAAGACATTTGAACATCTAGATATACCAAACAAGCCAATGGTTGAACCATCACTTAGTGGAGAGACATCACCACCACCCTACAAACTGTTTGGAGATATGGTAGAAGAGGAAGGAAATGCAGCTAATGAAACATACACATTTGGATTCCCCATATTGGACATCGCCAGAGATGTTTCCATGAAGAAAATTCCATTGTCCTCACTGCCTCACTTCCATGGTATGTCAACAGAAAATCCGGGCTCATTTTTGTTTGAATTTGATATACTATGTAGAAGTTATAATTACACTGATAATGCACAAACATTAAAACTCTTTCCAGCTACACTAAAAGATTTAGCACTAAGGTGATTTATGAGCTTAGGAGACCACACTATCTTATATTGGGATGGTATGAAGGAGACTTTCCTCCAGAAATAACAAGATTACCGTATACCTAGGGATTATAGGAATGACATATTTAAAATGCAACAATCTGAGGAAGAAAGACTGGAACATTACCTAGAGAGATTCCTATACAACTACCAAAAGACTAAGCAATTTTCCTTAGACATAACTACAGTTAGGACTATATTCCTAAGGGGTGTGAGGCATGACTGCATTTAATTACTAAACCTCATGAGTTCTATATATGTGTACTAAAATTCATTTGCATACATAGCAGAGTATTGTAAAACATACTCCCGCAGTCAAGCCAAAACTGGAAAAAGTGTAAGGGATCCTACAAGCAGAATTGTTAAACCCACATCAAGAGGTGTTACTAGGATTGAATTAGGGAAACTATTAGAAAAATTCAAAACAGACGTCCTAAACACCATCAGTTCCCAACTTGATACCACAAAAATTAAAAGGAAACAAGAGAAAGAAAATGTTTCTTTGGCAATTTTCTGTCATTGGTGTAGGAAAAATCATCCTGAAAAGGAATTCCCCCTTAATGTTATTGAAATCTATGGCCTCTGTACAGAGGATCACCCTACCAATGAGTTCCATTCTTTACATGGACTTAAATCCATATTCAAGGGAGGAGGAGAACATCATGAAACATCCTACCCCGCTAAGAGGCCATGGAGACAACAAAATACCAATATGTTTGCAGACCCTACTACACAATATTCACAACAACAATGGGTACCTCCCATGTCCTATCCTCAATGGTCACCACAAAAACCACAAATCCAACATTGGCAACAAGGATGGAGAGGGCCTGCATATGAGAATGTTACCTTTCATTCAGCAAATTTTCCCACTTACCCACAATATCCTTCAAATATTTCTCAATTGCTCCCATGATTTCATCCTCCTACTCTTCCTCCACCCCGACAGTTGTAACAACAACTTTCACTGCCTATGAATATAAATTTATAGCAACAAATGCAGGCTTCACCTATTCAAAACCCTCCTTGACCTACCCCTATTCCTGCAGAACCTATCCCTAATCTGAATAACAAGCCTACACAACCAGTACAAAACCTTGAAGTACAAAACTTCCCCACTTATGTAATAAATCCAGCTCCATTTAATAGAATTGAATTAAGATTAGGGAGGGTTGTAAATAAAACAAATCCTACTATGGTTATTCAAGAAGAAGAACAAGTAGATAGTCACACAGTTCAAGAAGAAGAACAAGTAGATAATCACACAGATCAAGAAGAAGAACAAATAGATATTCAAATAGTTCAAAGAGAAGAACAAATGGTTAATCAATTAAATGAAGAAAGAAACACCCCTGTATAACAAGAAACTCGTCCTCCCAATTCTCATGCAGCAGAAACACCTCAAAAAACAAACCCTCCTCCTTATCCATAAGGGTTACTTATGAAGAAATCTGAGGAACCTCTAGTGTAACATCCCCAGCCACCAACAGGATGGACAATGCCAATACTTAGACACTTTACTTAGCTCTGATACCATATTGTGACATCCCGAGCCACCCATGGTTGGGACATTCTACATGAGATAGCGCTCTTGTTTTCTCAGTGGAACATATTGTAACATACTCAGCATCCAACTGAGCTATGCCACATAAAATTTTCAAACTGCGTATAATTAAAATATATACACACAGAAATCTTGCAGCAATATATGCATAAAATGTAAATTGAAAAATACATTCTGTAATTGCATGGATTCATACTGAAATAATAGTAAACATAGACATGCAACATATACAGGAAATACCCATAAACATACAGACAGTTATAATCATGCATAGGATAAACCCATAAAAATAAACATGTAAATAACAATGCAGCATGTAAATTTATCACACAATTGACACTTATCTTTGTAAGAATATCAGCAACTGTGTGCAAACCTTCAACGAACCTCCCAACCTTAGACCGCATTGTTCATCACTCTCAGCAGTGGGTCACCCCCGAGCTAGGACTAAACTCCATCCAGGTAAAGGGATTTCCTAACCAGGATAATGGCTCATGGACAATAGGAAAGACTCCGTCACAGGTGCCTATTCAAACTAACAGCCTATAGTCCCTCATTCCCCACATGCTTGTCCCACCTCGGGAAGTGTGCCCCTTCTCTACTCAATAGTCCTTCGGCTGCCCCACTTCCTTTTCGGACTTCAGCAACAGGCCAGATAGGAAGTCTCAAATCCCTATAGCTGTAGTTTAGCACCTTCAGGAAAACACTTCCCAGTAATTCTCTCACCCAGATAGAAATTTCTCACGGGCCTAACAACCCGCCTCTTCAATATCCCACGGGCCTGACAAACTGCTTCTTCATTCTAGCTCCTAGGCTAACCAGCTACACAACAGATATGGCTATGGATACAGTTCAGGTACAGTGAAATGAATGTATGAAGGATAACTGATTGCGTGAGTGAAAAATGGTCAAGGAATCATGGCTAAATGATGGAAGGAATGATGGAAAAGATGATATGAAATGAGATAATTCCTAGAAATATGTATGCATGTCCCCAACTTGACACTTTTCATGTTGGGAGATACTTTGGCCTACTTGTCCCCAACTTTAGAACTTAAGATAAAATAATTATCCGTACTTTATACTTAAAGAAATATTAATATAATATTCCTTTTTATCTTAAGCTCCCTAGCTTAGTCCTTTTCCTTAACTTTTAGGCCCCTCCCTCTCCCTAGCCAGTGGAGTTTAGTCCCCCATCTATTTTATCGTGGTCAGTCTGCACGCAATGATGTACTTTGTATTAATCATGAGACATATACAAAAAATAAGCGCACTAGCCTTTAACATCTAGCCTCTCCGGCCTAATCAAAACACAAGCATCCTAGGTTATATAGCTTGGCTCACCAACCTATAAAACAAAACATATATACAAAGGCTCCCTGGCCTCAAAATCATGCACACTTAAGTTTTTGCGCACGGTATCCAAAAATGTGCACACTTCTTCATTTTATTACGCAGTACATGTGCGCACTATGCCATGAAAGGTGCATACAAAAAATGATATCAACAACTCACCAGATTAAGTACATTTGCATTTATATTTACAATTGGGTTCGACCTAGGAATATTACAGTCCCCTCCCCTTATTTATGCACTGTCCTCAGTGCATCATGTACATATATACACAAAATTTTCAAAAATCCTCAAAAAAATGTGGGTATTCTTCCCACATTGCATCCTCATGCTCCCAAGTAGCATCCTCAGGACCGTACAAGGTCCATTGGAACTTTACAAGCCCTATGGCTTGATTCTGGAGCTATTTGATTTTCTAGTCCAGAATGCGTACCGGATTCCCTTGAAAAGCGCTTTCTTGCTCCACCTGAACCACATTCCAATCAATAACATGATTAGCATCAGGTATATATTTCTTTATCAATGACACATGGAATACATTATGAGAAGACATAGATGCAGGAAATGCAATCATATAAGCTATTGGACCAATCCTCTCTAGGATTTCAAATGGCCCACAATAGCGAGCTGCCAACTTTAAACAATTTCCCAACTTTGGGGAACTTTTGTTGGCCTTCACTTTCAATAATACATGGTCTCCCGCTTTAAATTCCTTGTGCATTTTGCCCTTATCAGCATATCTTTTTTGGTTGTCTTGGGCAACCTTTAATTTTTTATTTTTTTTATAATTTTCTCCTCCATTTCTCTAAGTAATTATGGTCCAACCACTACTCTATCTGTTGGGTTATCCCAACTTATCGGTGTGTTGCACTTTCTGCCATACAATGCCTCAAATGGGATCATCTTTAGATATGCTTGGTACCCATTGTTGTAAGAAAACTCTACCAAGTGTAGGAAGTCTTCCCATTTTGATGGTTTATCCATCACATACATCCTCAACATATCCTCAATCACTTGATTCACCCTCTCTTTTTGCCCATCTGATTCTGGATGATAATTTGTACTAAAATTAAAATTTGTTCCAAATCCATTAAATAATCCCTTCCAAAATTTTGAGGTAAATTTTGGATCTTTTTCAAACACAACTGTCTTGGGTATGCCATGTATTCTAGCAATTTCTCTCATGTAAACATCAACAATGTTCTCTTTCTTGTGAGTGAGATTAACTGGAATAAAATGGGCTTCTTTAGTAATCTTATCCACCACTACCATGATAGAATCATGTTGCTTGTTTGTTTTGGGTAGTTTGGTGATGAAATCCATGGTTAGAACTTCCCATTTCCACTCAGGAATGGGTAATGGTTGTAGCAAACCAGTTGGGTGTCTATGCTCAGCATTTACCTTTTGACATTCCAAACATTTGGCAATAAAATCAACAACTTCTTTCTTCATGTCTAGCCAATAATATTGGCTTTTGACCGCTGCAATAGTTTTCTGATATCCTGGGTGCCCAGCATAAGGTACATTATGCATTTCTCCCAATATCAGTTTTTTCAATTCCTGGGAATTTGGTACATAAATTTTTCCCATGTACATAAGAATTTCATCATTATCTACCTTGTATTCTTCAATTTTCTGCTGCAAATTTCCTTGTTGTAATTTTGTCATTAATTCCTTGTAATGCAAATCTAATTTCGCAACCTCTAAGATTTTGTATTTCAAATCTGATTGATACATGCTAGTGGTTGTAGCATGTAATTTATGCACTCTTCTGCTAAGTGCATCAGCCACTTTGTTCTCTTTCCCCTTGATATGATTTATATCAAATTCATATTCACTTAGAAATTTTAACCATCTGCTTTGCCTAGCATTTAGAGTTGGTTGATCAAATAAATATTTCATACCATTATGGTTTGTCCTCAACTCAAACCTTTTCCCAATGAGGTAGTGTCTCCATTTCCTCAAGGCATGCACTATGGTTGCCAACTCCAAATCATGAGTGGCATAGTTTCTTTCATGCTCCTTCAACTTCCTTGATTCATAACATATAACAAACTCATTTTGACTGAGGACTCCACCAATTCCTTCTTTACATGCATCTGTGCATACAATGAAGTCTTCATTTGGGTATGCAATCCTTATTATTGGAGCACTTGTTAATAATTGTTTCAAGTGTTGGAAACTCTTTTCACAATCCAATGTCCACTGAAACTTCACACCCTTTCTTTGTAAGGAAGTGATTCGGTGTGAAATCTTTGAAAATCCTTCAATAAATCTTCTGTAGTAGCCTACAAGGCCCATGAATGATCTGACCTCTGTCACATTCTTTGGCACTAACCATTCTATAATGGCTTCTATCTTCTCAGGATCCACTGCAATCCCCTCTTTTGAAATGATATGTCCCAAATAGTGAATTTGCTTCTGATAAAATGAGCACTTGCTCAATTTGGGATACAACTGGTGCTCCCTTAATACTTGCAACACCATCCTCAAATGATGCTCATGCTCTTCTTCTAACTTGGAATATATAATAATGTCATCCAAAAAGACAATGATAAACTTGTCTAAATATTCTCAGAAAACACCATTCATTAAGCACATGAAAAAAACTAATGCATTTGACAACCCAAATGGCACCACTGTGAACTCATAATGACCATACCTTGTTCTAAAGGTGGTATTTATAATATCCTCCTCTTTAATCCTTACCTGATGGTATCCTGACCTGAGATATATATTTGAAAATATCTTTACATCCTTCAATTGATCAAAGAGATCATCAATCCTTGGCAAAGGATACTTATTCTTTACAGTCACTTTATTCAACTGTCTGAAATCAATGCACAATCTTACTGTCCCATATTTATTATTCATGAAAAAGACTGGGGCACCCCAAGGTGACACACTTGGGCATATATACCCCTTCTTCATAAGTTCTTGAATCTACATTTGCAACTCCTTCAGCTCTAGTGTACTCATTATGTAAGGAGTCTTTGACACAGGAGTTGCTCCACACATTAAATTTATAGAGAAATCAATATCTGTCTTTGGGGGTAGTCATGGTACCTCCTTGAACATATCTTCAAACTCTTCCAAAACTACATGATCTTCCAAATTTGGAACCTTATATTTAGGTGTCTCTTCCATATGTGCTACAAATATTTGACACTCTTTCCTGTAATATTTCTTTAGTTGCAATGCTGAAATTTCTCTGATGGTTACTGCTCTGGGAATTCCCTGCACTTTCCTTAGTTTCCATTCCTCATCGAAGAAATCAAATGCTTTGTTATGATATTCTAAGAGATCATGATTTTGGTCCAACCAATCCATCCCAATTAGACAGTCATAGGAACCTAAAGGAATTATGTTCAAATCTGCCTTGGTGTTCAGTGCATTCATGTCCATGAGGCATGACTTAACCATCTCATTAACTTTTCTTTTGGCTCATGTAGCCAGCTGCACCAACCAAGATTTTCCATGCTTTCTTCTTGGAAAATGTAAACTTTCCACCAGCTTCTGATCTATATAACTATGAATAGATCCTGAATCAATTAAAATAGCAATGGTTTGGTTGTTGATCATACCTTCCACTTAAATCATATGTGATTGATACTCTTCTTGCTTGTTGTCCAGGGATGCATAGATCCTTGGTACATTTCTTCCCATGTCCTCCACTGTTTCAACTTGTTGTACATTGTGAACAGTCCTTCCTTTTTCACCTCTGTGAGGAGAATCTTTGAACATGTGATCTCCTTTACAACCCCAACATTGAATAGGTGGATGTCTTGGCCTTTGACCCCCTTGTCTCCATCGTTATGGGTTCTCTAGAATTTTTTGTCACTGAGGATTATTTTTTGAAGAATGGTGGCTTAGACCCCTTCTTCCTCTGATCCATCTTGAACTTCCTTTTGTCTTCCCAAGATTTTTGGAAAGTTGGCCTTGCTTTTTGTTGATCATATAGGCACTTAGCTCACCTTATGGTCTCCTCCAATGTCTTGGGATAATCATATTGTATTTTTCCACTGATGAAGGATGGAAATCCACTCAAATACCTTTGAATTTTAATTGTCTCATCCTTGATGAAGGAGACATACTTAAGGAGTTCTAGAAACCTCCTCTCATATTCATCTATGGTCATACTCCCAAGCTTGAGTTCAAAGAACTCTTTCATTTTCTTGTCATAGTATCTCTTAGTCAAGTATTTCTTCATGAAATACTTCTTGAATTCTCTCCAAGTAACACTTTTCTCTTTAATGTGATGCACCTGCACAAGTTGATCCTACCACATAGATTCTTTTCCCTGGAGTTGATAGATGGAAATTCTACCCTCTACATAAGAATAATAATTATGTAATTAGAAATACTTTCTCATGCCCAACAACCATGTCTCTGCATCTTCATCCTTCTTGTGTTCACCATCAAATGTAGAAGGTTTGATTTTGTTCATTTCTCCTCATAGCTCATGCACCCCAAACCCCTTATGCTTCCTGATAGGGGATGGAATTGAGCTTTTGTGTGCCCTCTTATTGGAATGCTTCGGGGAGTGATGGTGATGTCTTCTAACACTTCTTGTTCTTCTTTTCCCATCAAGAGACTTGTGACTTCTCGATTTTCTTGAGCCACTATCGTTGTCCAATTTCTTTTCTATTATGTTCAAGCTCTCCAATAACTTCATTTTTAAGTCATCCTACTGCTCTTTGGATCTTATAAGACTTTCAATATTAGCTTTATTTCTTTGGACATCCTTCTGTAAATATTTAATGGTATCTGCCATATTCATGTTTTCATCCCTTTCTTCTCCATGTCCATTGGAGTTTGTTCCTTCAATGCACAAATGGACATCCATTCCTATGATTTCATCTTCCTGGCTATAAGTCCCCTACACCTCCTCCATTAATATGGACTCTTTGTTGATCCTAATCCAATTTAGTTTTTGTTAATTCTACAAAATGTTCAGCCAACAAAACTTTATCAGGCTAACTGTTTCAACAATTTCATGAAAAATATGAGCCATTTTGGTTCAATGAAATATCAGAATTCTTCCTTCTGATTTCCTAAAAAATTGAGTGCCCAGATCAATTTTTTGGGTGGATATTTAGGTTCCACTGTCTAAGACGTTTCCACAACTGCTCCCATGCTCAATTCCGAGTCTTGAGTAGAAAGTTATGGTTATTATAAATTGACCCATTAACATTTATGTTCATTTTTCAACTTGGCGCAACTCGGCATTGTAATTATGCATTTTTGCACCTACTCCATTGGAATTTTCATATGATCTCAATTGGGTTTTTGCATAAACATATTATGGACACTTTGTCCAAGTTTCACCTTTTTCTAGGTTCTTGGATGCTACTTACAACCTACTGAAGTTCTAGGCCAATTTGTGTTTTTGGTATGGAATGATACAGGTACCTTCTTTTCCATATTAAACATTTTTAGCATGCCAAAAAATTTAATTCAACTCTGTGAATGTATTCTATGGCTCAATATCTTCCCATTGACTACTCTAGTGCCTCAATCTGATTCTGGAGCAGAACTTTATGGCTCTATGAAGTTATATGGGTCTTACATTTTACCCTCCACTATTTGTGTTGTATCTTTCTCATAAAAGCTTTGTTTGACGAACGGTTTACACCATTAGAAAGCTCTCTTCGAGCTATTTTATTTGAGCTGCAGAAAAACACTAGTTTTATGTTGTTGTTCGCCTTCCTAATGACTTCGCGTGCACAAATTTCAACCGGTACACCTATATTTACCATGTGCAGCAACAACACAAGGTAAATCGTGCTTCACACACTTTAAAAGCCACTGTGTATCACTTCTATGTCGCACCACTAACTTGCACGCACTACTTTTATGTCGCGCACCGATATCCATCGTGCACAGTTTTTGTACCACGTGATGATATCCACTGCGCCCAGTTTTTGTACTGCGCGCTGATATGCCTCATGCATTTCACTTGACACATTGCACCATGCCAAAGTTTAGTACACCCCCACCATGCACCAATACTTTGCATGCACTATTTACAAAACTGTCGCGTGATAACATATACTCACATTACGCATGCACCAACAAATTTTCTATGTGCTCTGCCAATACTGTGCACACCACGCACACCATTATTATTTTTCCATGCAGCACCAAAATTTAGTGCACACACCCGCACACCAACACTTTCCCGCACAGTGTCAAAATTTAGTCTGCGCGCCAGCACACCACTATTTTTCCGCGTAATGCCCAATTTTTACGTATCACAATATTTTTACTACGCATCACATGTTTTTAGTGTGCCCACCTGCACACATTCATTTTTATGCGCATCAATTCCTCATGAATTTCGCTGCAGAAATTGGGGATTTTTCTTAACTTTTTCCCCATTTCTTCCATACACATTATGAAACTATGAAATTTACTCAATTTCACCTCGATAACACCCATTCAACCTCTATAACAACTAATCACTCTGGGTTGACATTTCTGGAACGAATTTACCCCCCCAAAAAAAATCAATTCATAAAATTGAGATATTTATTTACTAATCTCGCTCCATCTATCATGGCTTCACTGTAACTTCAAATTCGACCAATTCTAGGTATGAATTTGATAGAATAGATATTAAATCCATAATATCTCACCACTTGTCCAAATTTCTTCATCTTCTCTTGAATTTTAACAACATAAATTGGGGCTTTTCCCAATTTCACGTCTAAATTTACCATGGATGCTCTGCAACTTGAAATTTGACCACTTCGAAATAAATCATTCGTGTAATTTTACTTCAACTTAAATTGCTCGGCCCATCCAGGTCTAGCATTGAAAACTAAAGCTCTGATACCATATTGTAACATCCCCAGCCACCAACAGGCCAGGCAATGCCACTACTCAAATGCTTTACTTAGATTTGATACCATATTGTGACATCCCTGACCACCCATGGTCGGGCCATGCTACACGAGAGAATTCTCTTGTTCTCTCAGTGGAACATACTATAACATACTCAGCATCCAACTGAGCTATGCCACATAAATTTTTCATACTACATGCAATTAAAATATATACATGAAACTCTTGTGGAAACATATACATAAAACATAAACAAACAAATACATTATGTAATTGCATGGATTCATACTGAAATAAAAGTAAACATAGACATGCAGAATATATAGGAAATACCCATAAACATATAGACAGTTACAACCATGCATAGGATAAGCCCATAAAAATAAACACGTAAATAACAATGCAACATGTAAATTTATCACATAATTGACACTTATCTTTGTAATAATATCACCAACTGCGTGAAAACCTTCCATGAACCTCCCAGCCTTAGACCACAGTTCTCATCACTCTCAGCAGTGGGTCACCCCCAATATAGGACTAAACTCCACCCGGGTAAAGGGATTTCCTAACTAGGATAATGGCTCATGGACAATAGGAAAGACTTCGTCATAGGTGCCTATTCAAACTAACAACCTACAATCCCTCATTCCCCACATGCCTGTCCGACCCCAGAAAGTGTGCCCCTTCTCTACTAAACAGTCTTTCGGATGCCCCGCTTCCTTTCCGGGCTTCAGCAACAGGCTGGACAGGAAGTCTCAGAGCCCTGCAGTTGTAGTTTAACACCTTTAGGAAAACACTTCCCAACAATTCTCTCAACCAGAGATAAATTACTCACAGGCCTGACAACCCACCTCTTCAATATCCCACGAGCCTGACAACCCTCTTCTTCAGTCTAGCTCCCAAGCTAACCAACTACACAACAGATATGGCTATGGATACAGGTCAAGTACAATGAAATGAATGTATGAAGGATAATT
>JASDQU011028607.1:2878-16044 GCA_032191745.1 Picea mariana | reverse complement strand
TGCTCACGGGCCTGACAACCCGCCTCTTCAATATCCCATGGGCCTGACAAACTACTTCTTCATTCCAGCTCCCAGGCTAACCATCTACACAACAGATATGGCTATGGATACAGTTTAGGTACAGCGAAATGAATGTATGAAGGATAACTGATTGCGTGAGTGAAAAATTGTCATGGAATCATGGCTGAATGATGGAAGGAATGATGGAAAAGATGATAGGAAATGAGCTAATTCCTAGCAATATGTATGCATGTCCCCAACTTTACACTTTTCATGTTGGGAGATACTTTGGCCTACTTGTCCCCAACTTTAGAACTTAAGATAAAATAATTATCCATACTTTATACTTAAAGAAATATTAATATAATATTCCTTTTTAGCTTAAGCTCCCTAGCTTAGCCCTTTTCCTTAACTTTTAGGCCCCTCCCTTTCCCTAACCAGTGGAGTTTAGTCCTCCATCTATTTTATCGTGGTCGGTCTGCACGCAACGATGTATTTTGTATTAATCATGAGACATATACAAAAAATAAGCGCACTGGCCTTTAACATATAGCCTCTCTGGCCTAATCAAAACACAAGCACCCTAGCTTATAATATCTTGGCTCACCAGCTTATAATAAAAAACATATACACAAAGGCTCCCTGGCCTCAAAATCGTGCGCACTTAATTAGTTGTGCATGGTATCCAAAAATGTGCACACTTCTTCATTTTATTGCGCAGTACATGTGCGCACTATGCCATGAAAGGTGCATACAAAAAATGATATCAACAACTCACCAGCTTAAGTACATTTGCATTTATATTTAAAATTGGGTTCAACCTAGGGATATTACAATCCCCTCCCCTTATTCATGCACTGTCCTCAGTGCATCATGTACATATATACACAAAATTTTCAAACATCCTCAAAAAAATGTGGGTATTCTTCCCACATTGCATCCTCATGCTCCCAAGTAGCATCCTCAGGACCGTACAAGGTCCATTGGAACTTTACAAGCCCTATGGCTTGATTCCGGAGCTATTTGATTTTCTGGTCCAGAATGCATACCAGATGCACTTGAAAAGCGCCTTGTTGCTCCACCTGAACCACATTCCAATCAATAACATGATTAGCATTAGGTATATATTTCTTTAGCAATGACACATGGAATACATTATGAGAAGACATAGATGCAGGAAATGCAATCATATAAGCTACTGGACCAATCCTCTCTAGGATTTCAAACAGCCCACAATAGCGAGCTGCCAACTTTGAACAATTTCCCAACTTCGGGGAACTTTTGTTGGCCTTCACTTTCAAGAATACATGGTCTCCCACTTTAAATTCCCTGTGCGTTCTGCCTTTATCAGCATATCTTTTTTGGTTGTCTTGGGCAACCTTTAATTTTTTATTTTTTTTATAATTTTCTCCTCCATTTCTCTGAGTAATTTTGGTCCAACCACTACTCTATCTGTTGGTTTATCCCAGCTTACCGGTGTGTTGCACTTTCTGCCATACAATTCCTCAAATGGGATCATCTTTAGATATGCTTGGTACCCATTGTTGTAAGAAAACTCTACCAAGTGTAGGTAGTCTTCCCATTTTGATGGTTTATCCATCACATACATCCTCAACATATCCTCAATCACTTGATTCACCCTCTCTTTTTGCCCATCTGATCCTAGATGATAATTTGTACTAAAATTCAAATTTGTTCCAAATCCATTAAATAATCCCTTCCAAAATTTTGAGGTAAATTTTGGATCTTTGTCAAACACAACTGTCTTGGGTATGCTATGTATTCTATAAATTTCTCTCATGTAAACATCAACAATGTTTGCTTCCTTGTGAGTGAGCTTAGCTGGAATAAAATGGGCATCTTTAGTAATCTTATCCACCACTACCATGATAGAATCATGTTGCTTGTTTGTTCTGGGTAGTTTGGTGATGAAATCCATGGTTATAACTTCCCATTTCCACTCAGGAATGGGTAATGGTTGTAGCAAACTAGTTGGGTGTCTATGCTAAGAATTTACCTTTTGACATTCCAAACATTTGGCAATAAAATCAACAACTTCTTTCTTCATGTCTGGCCAATAATATTGGCTTTTGACCGCTGCAATAGTTTTTTGATATCCTGGGTGCCCAGCATAAGGTACATTATGCATTTCTCCCAATATCAGTTTTTTCAATTCCTGGGAATTTGGTACATAAATTTTTCCCGTGTACATAATAATTTCATCATTATCTACCTTGTATTCTTCAATTTTCTGCTACAAATTTCCTTGCTGTAATTTTGTCATTAATTCCTTGTAATGCAAATCTAATTTTGCAGCCTCTAAGATTTTGTCTTTCAAATCTGATTGATACATGCTAGTGGTTGTAGCATGCAATTCATGCACTCTTCTACTAAGTGCATCATCCACTTTGTTCTCTTTCCCCTTGATATGATTTATATCAAAGTCATATTCACTTAGAAATTTTAACCATCTACTTTGCCTAGCATTTAGAGTTGGTTGATCAAATAAATATTTCAGACCATTATGGTTTGTCCTCAACTCAAACCTTTTCCCAATGAGGTAGTGTCTCCATTTCCTCAAGGCATGCACTATGGTTGCCAACTCCAAATCATGAGTGGCATAGTTTCTTTCATGCTCCTTCAACTTCTTTCATTCATAACATATAACAAACTCATTTTGATTGAGGACTCCACCAATTCCTTCTTTACATGCATCTGTGCATACAATGAAGTCTTCATTTGGGTCTGCAATCCTTATTATTGTAGTACTTGTTAATAATTGTTTCAAGTGTTGGAAACTCTTTTCACAATCCAATGTCCACTGAAACTTCACACCCTTTCCTTGTAAGGAAGTGATTGGGTGTGAAATCTTTGAAAATCCTTCAATAAATCTTTTGTAGTAGCCTGCAAGGCCCATGAATGATCTGACCTCTGTCACATTATTTGGCACTGACCATTCTCTAATGGCTTCTATCTTCTCAGGATCTGTTGCAATCCCCTCTTTTGAAATGATATGTCCCAAACAGTGAAATTGATTTTGATAAAATGAGCACTTGCTCAATTTGGCATACAATTGATGCTCCCTTAATACTTGCAACACCATCCTCAAATGATTCTCATGCTCTTCTTCTAAATTGGAGTATATAATAATGTCATCCAAAAAGACAATGATAAACTTGTCTAAATATTCTCAGAAAACACCATTCATTAAGCACATGAAAAAACTGGTGCATTTGACAACCCAAATGGCACCATTGTGAACTCATAATGACCATACCTTGTCCTAAAGGCGGTATTTCTAATATCTTCCTCTTTAATCCTTACCTGATGGTATCCTGACCTGAGATCTATATTTGAAAATATCTTTGCATCCTTCAATTGATCAAAGAGATCATCAATCCTTGGCAAAGGATATTTATTCTTTACAGTCACTTTATTCAACTGTTTGAAATCAATGCACAATCCTACTGTCCCATCTTTATTATTCATGAACAAGACTGGGGCACCCCAAGGTGACACACTTGGGCATATATACCCCTTCTTCATAATTTCTTGAATCTACATTTGCAACTCCTTCAGCTCTGGTGTACTCATTATGTAAGGAGTCTTTGACACAGGAGTTGATCCACGCATTAAATTTATAGAGAAATCAATATCTCTGTTTGGGGGTAGTCGTGGTACCTCCTTGAACATATCTTCAAGCTCTTCCAAAACTGCATGATCTTCCAAATTTGGCACCTTATATTTAGGTGTCTCTTCCATATGTGCTACAAATATTTGACACCCTTTCCTGTAATATTTCTTTAGCTGCAATGCTGAAATTTCTCTGATGGTTACTACCCTAGGAATTCCCTACACTTTCCTTAGTTTCCATTCCTCATCGAAGCAATTAAATGCTTTGTTATGATATTCTAAGAGATCATGATTTTGGTCCAACCAATCCATCCCAATTAGACAGTCATAGGAACCTAAAGGAAATGTGTTCAAATATGCCTTGGTGTTCAGTCCATTCATGTCCATGAGGCATGACTTAACCATCTCATTAGCTTTTCTTTTGGCTCATGTAGCCAGCTGCACCAACCAAGTTTTTCCATGCTTTCTTCTTGGCAAATGTAAACTTTCCACCAGCTTCTGATCTATATAACTACGAATAGCTCCTGGATCAATTAAAATAGCAATGGTTTGGTTGTTGATCATACCTTCCACTTAAATCATATGTGATTGATACTCTTCTTGATTGTTGTCCAGGGATGCATAAATCCTTGGTACATTTATACCCATGTCCTCCACTGTTTCAACTTGTTGTACATTGTGAACAGTCCTTCCTTTTTCACCTCTGTGAGGAGAATCTTTGAACATGTGATCTCCTTTACAACCCCAACATTGAATAGGTGGTTGCCTTCGCCTTTGACCCCCTTGTCTCCATCGTTTTGGGTTCTCTAGAATTTTGTTGTCACTGAGGATTATTTTTTGAAGAATGGTGGCTTAGACCCCTTCTTCCTCTGATCCATCTTGAACTTCCTTTTGTCTTCCCAAGATTTTTCGAAAGTTGGCCTTGCTTTTTGTTGATCATATATGCACTTAGCTCACCTTATGGTCTCCTCCAATTTCTTGGGATAATCATATTGTATTTTTCCACTGATGAAGGATGGAAATCCACTCAAATACCTTTGAATTTTAATTGTCTCATCCTTTATGAAAGAGAAATACTTATGGAGTTCTAGAAACCTCCTCTCATATTCATCTATGGTTATACTCCCAAGCTTGAGTTCAAAGAACTCTTTCATTTTCTTGTCATAGTATCTCTTAGTCAAGTATTTCTTCATGAAATACTTCTTGAATTCTCTCCAAGTAACACTTTTCTCTTTAATGTGACGCACCTGCACAAGTTGATCCTACCACATGGATTCTTTTCCCTGGAGTTGATAGATGGAAATTCTACCCTCTGCATAAGAATAATAATTATGTAATTGGAAATACTTTCTCATTCCCAACAACCATGTCTCTACATCTTCATCCTTCTTGTGTTCACCATCAAATGTAGAAGGTTTGATTTTTTTCATTTCTCCTCATAGCTCATGCACCCCAGACCCCTTATGCTTCCTGACAGGGGATGGACTTGAGATTTTGTGTGCCCTCTTATTGGAATTCTTTGGGGAGTGATGGTGATGTCTTCTAACACTTCTTGTTCTTCTTTTCCCATCAAGAGACTTGTGACTTCTCGATTTTCTTGAGCCACTATCCTTGTCCAATTTCTTTTCTATTATGTTCAAGCTCTCCAATAACTTAATTTTTAAGTCATCCTGCTGCTCTTTGTCTCTTATAAGACTTTCATTATTAGCTTTATGTCTTTGGACATCCTTCTGTAAATTTTTAATGGTATTTTCCATATTCAAGTTTTCATCCCTTTCTTCTCCATGTCCATTGGAGTTTGTTCCTTCAATGCACAAATGGACATCCATTCCTATGATTTTATCTTTCTGGCTATAATTCCCCTGCACCTCCTCCATTAATATCGACTCTTTGTTGATCCTAATTTGATTTATTTGTTGTTAATTTTGCAAAATGTCCAGCCAACAAAACTTTATCAGGCTAGCTGTTTCAACAATTTCATGAAAAATATGAACCATTTTGGTTCAATGAAATATCATAATTCTTCCTTCTGATTTCCTAAAAAATTGAGTGCCCAAATCAATTTTTTGGGTGGATATTTAGGTTCCACTATCCGAGACTTTTCCAATGACTACTCCCATGCTCAATTCCAAGTCTTGAGTAGAAAGTTATGGTTATTATAAATTTTCCCATTAACATTTATGTTCATTTTTCAACTTGGCGCAACTCGGCATTGTAATTATGCATTTTTGCACCTACTCCATTGGAATTTTCATATGATCTCAATTGGGTTTTTGCGTAAACATATTATGGACACTTTTTCCAAGTTTCACCTTTTTCTAGGTTCTTGGATGCTAGTTACAACCTACTGAAGTTCTAGGCCAATTTGTGTTTTTGGTCTGGAATGATACAGGTACCTTCTTGTTCCATATTAAACATTTTTAGCATGCCCAAAAACTTAATTCAACTCTGTGAATGTATTCTATGGCTTAATATATTCCCATTGACTACTCTAATGCCTCAATCTGATTCTGGAGCAGAACTTTATGGCTCTCTGAAGTTAGATGGGTCTTACATTTTACCCTCCACTATTTGTGTTGTATCTTTCTCATAAAATCTTTGTTTGATGAACATTTTACACCATTATAAATCTCTCTCCGAGCTATTTTATTTGAGCTACAGAAAAACACTAGTTTTATGTTGTTGTTTTCCTTCCTAATGACTTCGCGTGCACAAATTTCAACCTGTACACCCATATTTACCATGTGCAGTAACAACACAAGGTAAATCATGCTTCACACACTTTAAAAGCCATTGTGTATCACTTCTATATCACGCCACTAACTTGCATGCACTACTTTTATGTCGCGCACCAATATCCACCGTGCACAGTTTTTGTACCGCGTGTTGATATCCACTGCGCGCAATTTTTGTACTGCGCGTTGATATTCCTCGCACATTTCACTTGACACATTGCACCATGCCAAATTTTAGTACGCGCCCACCATGCACCAATACTTTGTTCTTCCAATACTGTGCACACCACATGCACCATTATTATTTTTCCATGCGGCACCAAAATTTAGTGCGCACACCCGCACACCAACACTTTTCCACACGGTATCAAAATTTAGTCTGCATGCCAGCACACCACTATTTTTCCGCGTAATGCCCAATTTTTACATATCATAATATTTTTACTACGCATCACATGTTTTTAGTGTGCCCACCTACGCACATTCATTTTGATGCGCATCAACTCCTCATGAATTTCACTGCAGGAATTGGGGCTTTTGCTTAACTTTTTCCCCATTTCTTCCATACACATTATGAAACTATGAAATTTACTCAATTTCACCCCGATAACACCCATTCAACCTCTATAACAACTAATCACTCTGGGTTGACATTTCTGGAACAAATTTACCCCCCCCAAAAAAATCAATTCATGAATTAAGATTTTTATTTACTAATCTCGCTCCATCTGTCATGGCTTCACTGTAACTTCAAATTCGACCAATTCTAGGTCTGAATTTGATAGAATAGATATTAAATCCATAATATCTCACCACTTGTCCAAATTTCTTCATTTTTTCTTGAATTTTAACAACATAAATTGGGGCTTTTCCCAATTTCACGTCTAAATTTACCATGGATGCTTTGCAACTTGAAATTTGGCCACTTCGAAATAAATCCTTTGTGTAATTTTGCTTCAACTTAAATTGCTTGGCCCATCCAGGTCTAGTGTTGAAAACTAAAGCTTTGATACCATATTGTAACATCCCCAGCCACCAACAGGCCAGGCAATGCCACTACTCAGATGCTTTACTTAGCTCTGATACCATATTGTGGCATCCCCGTCCACCCATGGTTGGGCCATGTTACACGAGAGAATGCTCTTGTTCTCTTAGTGGAACATACTATAACATACTCAGCATCCAACTGAGCTATGCCACATAAATTTTTCATACTACATGCAATTAAAATATATACACAGAACTCTTGTGGAAACATATACATAAAACATAAACAAACAAATACATTATGTAATTGCATGGATTCATACTGAAATAAAAGTAAACATAGACATGCAACATATACAGGAAATACCCATAAACATATAGACAATTATAATCATGCATAGGATAAACCCATAAAAATAAACACGTAAATAACAATGCAACATGTAAATTTATCACACAATTGACACTTATCTTTGTAAGAATATCACCAACTTTGTGCAAGCCTTCCATGAACCTCCCAGCCTTAGATCACAGTTCTCATCACTCTCAGCAGTGGGTCACCCCCAAGATGGGACTAGAATCCACCCGGGTAAAGGGATTTCCTAACTAGGCTAACGACTCATGTACAATAGGAAAGACTCTGTCATAGGTGCCTATTCAAACTAACAGCCTACAATCCCTCATTCCCCACATGCCTTTCCAACCCCAGGAAGTGTGCCCCTTCTCTACTCAACAGTCTTTTGGATGCCCCACTTCCTTTCTGGGCTTCAGCAACAGGCTGGATAAGAAGTCTCAAAGCCCTACAGTTGTAGTTTAGCACCTTTAGGAAAACACTTCCCAACAATTCTCTCACCCAGAGTGAAATTGCTCACAGGCCTGACAACCCACCTCTTCAATATCCCACGGGCCTGACAACCCTCTTATTCAGTCCATCTCCCAAGCTAACCAACTACACAACAGATATGGCTATGGATACAGTTCAAGTACAATGAAATGAATGTATGAAGGATAATTTACGACGTGAGTGAAAAATGGTCATGGAATCATGGTTGAATGATGGAAGGAATGATGGAAAAGATGATAGGAAATGAACTAAGTCCCAACAATCTGTATGCATGTCCCCAACTTGACACTTGTCATGTTGGGAGCTACTTTGGCCCACTTGTCCCCAAATTTAGAACTTAAGATAAAATAATTATCCATACTTTATACTTAAAGAAATATTAATATAATATTCCTTTTTGTCTTAAGCTCCCTAGCTTATCCCTTTTCCTTAACTTTTAGTCCCCTCCCTTTCCCTAACTAGTGGATTTTAGTCCCTCGTCTCTTTTATCATGGTCGGTCTATGCACAATGATGTATTTTATATTAATCATGAGACATATACAAAAATAGGCGCACTGGCCTTTAACATCTAGGCTCTCTGGCCTAATCAAAACATAAGCATCCTAGATTATAATAACTTGGATCATCGGCCTATAAAACACAACATATACACAAAGGTTCCATGGCCTCGAAATCGCACACACTTAAGTTGCTACGTGCGGTATACAAAAATGTGCACACTTCTTCATTTTACTGCGTAGTACATGTGCACAATATGCCATGAAAGGTGCATACAAAAAATGATATCAAATAGCTTACCAACTTAAGCACATTTGCATTTATATTTACAATTGGGTTTGGCCTAGGGATATTACATCTAGGACTCGATCTATAGACTGAACTTAGAAACATATGTGTAAAGATTCCCCTACTTCAGGCCATCAAGGATATACCTATTTACGCTAAAATAGTAAGGGATATTTTCATTAAAAATCCAGGGAGGAAGAGGAAGGAGCCTTCTGTCATACAGGTGGTTGGACAATTGTCGGATTTTATAACAGAAATGCCATCCAAATATAGTGATCCAGGAAACCAAGTGGTAACCATAGAACTTAAAGGTGTTTATTTTCCAAACACACTGATTGATATAGGGGAAGAAATAAATGTTATGTCGGTTCACACTATGAAAACACTGCAACTAGATCACCTAAGACCAACAAAAACTTTGTTGGAGTTTGCAGACAAATCAGTCATCACCCCAGCAGGATGCTTAGATGACATAACAGTTACCTTGGCTTCTTGGGAATACCCTGTGGATTTCATAGTAATTCATCCCAAATCCTCCAAACAAGGACATCTGGTAGTACTTGGATGACCCTAGTTGGTCACTGCTGATGCATTTATTAGTTGTTGATCTGGAGAGATGAAAATTTCCAATGACACTCAAAGTCAAAAACTTATCCTTTTTCCCCCTACCCAACCAACCACTAAAGTTCCTCTCTAGTTGGAGAATCCCTATAGGGAGGATGACTGCACTCATCCCTCATTAACACTCGAACAGGTGAAAGGAGTTTAAGAGAAAACTAAAGAACAAATTTTAAGTCTATTCTTGGTCGATTCAGCATGCATTGAATATCCTCAATATTTTCCTAAATATACACATATCTTTATCTTTGAATTCCAAAAAATTTGGCACCCCTCCACATCTACAGTAGCCATAGTTTCACAAATAGATGAAGGGAAAGAATCAATTGTTCAGGATGTTGAAATAAGTCTTGGTAAATCTTTGTATATCAATGCTAGCTTAGAAACAGATCAGCAACAAAAGTTGATACGGATGATTCAAGGGAAATTTGGTTCTTTTTCATGGGATTACTTTGACATGAAAGGGATCCACCCAGACACCTGTATGCATAATATTTATACTAACAATCAAATCAGACCTGTTAGGCAAGCCCAAAGAAGAATGAATCCATCCTTGAAAGACATAGTGAAAGAAGAACTCTAGAAACTCTTGCAATCCAGTTTCATTTACCCTATATCAAATAGAAAGTGGGTCTCCCTGTTAGGAACCAAACATCAATATAGCATAGAAAAACCTCAGAAAATGTACTCAATGCCTTGAAAAAGAGATAATTTCAGATAATAAGCCTCTTCGAGGGGGCAACCTCCTTTTATCCCACTTAAATTTTCAAGTACAAGATGATTCAAAATGAAAATGTCTCCTTGGTATATATAGGAGACTAGGAGGTATAATTACAACTAATGGCCTAAAGACGACATAAATAAAATAACATTACTAATATAATATGCCCCAATTAAGGGGTAATGAGCCAATATTAGGAGCCAATATTAGGGCTTAACACTCCCCATTAGTTAATGTACCTAAGAAAAATGGGAAATGGAGGATTTGTGCGGACTTTAGAGAATTAAACAAGGCTACTTATAGAGATTACTTTCCTTTGCCTTTCATAGACCAGGTCTTGGACACTTTTTCTGGGAAGAGGTATTTTTCTTTCTTGGATGGGTTTAGTGGTTACAATAAAATCCAAATTTCACCAGAAGACCAGGATAAAACCATATTTACCTACCCCTGGGGGACCTATGCTTATAGGGTTCTTCCTTTTGGTTTTTGTAATGCCCCTACTACTTTTCAAAGGGTTGTCTTGGCCATTTTCTCTGATTTTACCAATGAATTTGTGGAAGTCTACATGGATGACTTCAGAGAGTACGGGGATGATTTCCAACAAGCATTGGACAATTTATAGAAATTATTGGTTAGGTGTAAAGAAACCAACCTTTCACTCAGCCATGAAAATTCTAGAATGATTCTCACTAAAGGAATTGTTATGGGTCACCACATCTCCAGTATTGGAATAAGAGTAGACCCTGCCAAAATTGACATTATTTCCCAAATCAAGATTCCTAGCTCTCAGAAAGAAGTCGGAAGTTTCTTAGGACATGTTGGTTACTATAGGAGGTTCATTCCAAATTTTACAATACTAGCTGCCCAACTATTCAAATTGTTAACAAAAGATGTTGAATTTTGTTGGAATGAACAATGTCAAATCTCATTTGAAATCTTGAAAACAAAGCTGTCAATTTCCCCTGTTTTAAGAGGACCAAACTAGTCTCTTCCTTTTCATATTTGCACAGATGCCTCAGATACTTCTTTAGGGGTTATATCAGGACAAAGGGAAGGTCGGATTCCTTATGCTATATACTTTGTCATAAACAATATCTCACCTAGTGAAGTAAATTACACTGTCACAGAAAAAGAATTTGTGTCAGTAGTACATGTCATTAACAAGTTTAGACACTACATAACAGGGTATGAAGTCTTTGTACATATTGACCATTCAACCATCATATTTTTAATGAACAATCTTGTTATAAATGCTAGAGTGACTACATGGTTGTTATTACTACAAGAATTCAATATCACCATCATTGATAGGCTTGGAAAAGATAATTTAGTTTCTTATTTCTTGTCTATACTTATTCATACAGGTGACAATACTCTAGTAGATGATGATTTTCTAGATGATAATCTATTTTCTATTTCTACTTACACCCCTTGGTATGCAGATGTAGCCAACTATCTTGTAACGGGAAAGCTACCCCAAAATCTGTCCTCCTGAGAGAAATAAAGAATTGTCCAGCTAAGTGCCAATTACATGTGGCATGACGATTGCTTATACCGAACTGGACCTAACTTGGTGATCAGAAGGTGTGTTTGGGAGGATGAGATGCAAGATATTTTCAAATCCTATCATGATGGTCCATGTGGAGGCCACTTTTCTGACAAAAGGATAGAATACAAGATACTACAGTCTAGCTACTATTGGCCAACTATTTTTAAAGATGCAAAGAAGTATGTGGCCAACTATGATAACTTCCAAAGAATGGGAAAACCTACTGCAATCGATGAGATTCCCCTCCAAGCCCAGGTAGTAATTGAACCATTTCAAAAATGGGCTATGAATTTTGTAGGGCCTATGATATGTCTCAAAGGAAGAAGTACATCTTGGTCTACACAGATTATGTAACTAAATGGGTGGAAGATAAGGCTCTGAATTCTTCTAATGAACAGTCTGTTGTGGACTTTCTCTTTGAAGAAATATTTACTTGTTTCGGTGTACCTTGGGAAATAGTCACTGAACAAGGAACCCAATTCACTTCAAATTTGGTTAAGGCTCTTACTGAACAGTACAGGATCAAACACGAAAAATCTTTGCCTTATCACCCCCAAGAAAATGAGCAAGTGGAATCAACCAACAAGGTGATAAAGGCTATCCTAACTAAGACTATTCAGCTGCATCACAAAGACTGGGTTGATAGGTTACCTGAGGCCTTGTGGGCCTATAAGACATATTTGAGAAATACAATAGGTCATACACCTTATGAGTTGTTGTATGGTAAGCAGGTACTACTGCCCATAAAATTTCAATTAAAAACCTTCAGAACTTCCATACAATTAGGGATGGATCTTAATGAATCTCAAAAACAAAGGTTGTTACAATTAAATGAGATTGATGAGAAAAAACAAGATGTTGTACAAAGGACCACTCTTATACAAGATAAAAGTACTAAATGGCATGACAAGTACATCAAAAAGAATTCCTTCCAGTCAGGTGATTGGGCCCTCCTATATGATAGTAGGTTCAAAAATTTTAAAGGTAAATTGTCCACCAAATGTTGGGACCCTATGAGGTTGATATAGTTTATGACAATGGTTTAGTAAGGATAAAGACCATTGATGAGAATCAGACTCCCTTTGTTATAAATGGGCATCGACTGAAGGTTTATCATAAGTCCCTATCCAAAGAGGATTTTGTCAAAAATGTTCTTCAGAATTCTGAAATGCAACTGGTAAGCAAGAGGGTCTCTCTTCTTGTTGACCCACCATAGTAAGTTCAATTGCATGAATTAATTTAGCTATTTACATAGGTGTGTCATTAGATAGAACTTTTATTTTATTTTTCTG
>JASDQU011028606.1:13083-25310 GCA_032191745.1 Picea mariana | reverse complement strand
AAATGTGATGCTAATTCTCATATTGACAAGAATCGACAATTCTCATAAGACATGAATTCACGTGGATATTCGCAAGGACAAGGTGTCTCTAAGCTTCTTTGGGAAGCTTTCACTAAGTGACACATACAATAGTGCATACACCAATATAGTGGCAGGATATTCATCTAAGAACAAGATATTTCTTTAAGTGACACATAAAATAGTGCATACACCAATATAGTGGTAGGATATTCATCTAAGAACCAGCTATGTGATGGATTTAATGTCRYAGAAGGGTACACCCTATCAAAGAGTAGATAAGAGCCAACTAGGATAAAGATGATTTTAGTATTTAGATGTCAAAGGCAAGTATTGTGTGATGAATGAATGCTCATTTATCAACCAAGCATTGGAAGTGAGGACATTGATGGGTTATTGAAAATATCATCATTCTTTTGACATTTTATGATATTTTTTGTTTTTCTTAAATGACATTTGATTTCAAAAATTTACATTTTTTTAAGGGTGATTTTTGAATTACCCTTCAAGGACTGGTTTGAACTCCTTGGAAGGGCTATGAATGGTTCAATTTTGATCATTGGATGCCACTTGTCTATTTAAAATACAAATCAAACTACAATGATATTTTAAGAATTAAGATTTCCATTAAAATTTGAAACATTAACCACCGTGCACTTAGTCAATTGTTAGCTTAGTGCCTTTTTATCTTATATATTTAATGATGAATAATATATATTGAAGAGACATAATACATAAAATAGTAAACCAATAATTAAAACATTGCATGATGCTTAATGTTAACTAAAACTCAAAAACATTAAACATTATTGAAACAATCATGAAGGACTTCCACTTAGATCTTATTACAACATCTCACTCCCTTAATGAACAATGTGCTAATCAAAACCAATTTTAAATTATAATTTCCATACTATATTAAATAAATTTAATTTAATTTGGATTGTTTTATATAAATGATAAGTAATAAATCTTGGGTTGTAAAGTATTATTATTTTACATCGAAAAATATACATATTAGTATGCAAAACATTAAATTAATTAATTAAACTATCCAAATTAATTAAACTATTACAATATTGAGTTAATTACGCTGTATTACAATATTTGGATGTTTATTATAAAATTAATTAAACTATTACAATATCGAGTCAATTACGCTGTGTTACAATATTTTGGATGTTTATTATAAAATTTGAGAGTGTTCATTTTTTAGGTTTCTTTATGTGGAATGTGTTGAATATGGAAAATGTTCCTTTACGTTGAACGTATTGATTCAACGTATTGAATATTGAAGTATTTGATATGTCACGTGTTGATTGAACGTTGACGGCAAAAGAAGTGACGAACGTTTTAAAGTTAAACTCTATTGATTATTAAAGTTAGTTGAAAATAAATTATAATACATTTAATTAATAAAATTGAATTTGCAAATATTTTTTTTAGTCACAACAAATCAAAGGTTGTGATTTCAAACATTAACTTTTTTTTTATGACAAAAAATATTTGTTCACCATTAAAAATGGTGATTAAGATGATTAACATAACAATGATTGTTCACATGTCAACATTTCAATTAACCAGGCATGGTGTCAATGTTTCAATTAACCATGGGTATATCTCTCTTTGTGCCAATATTTTTATGCTTTCACCTTGCAGGTTACCATTGATCTGAGTCTGAGAAGCAAGTGGAATTGGATGTCATTGTGCAGGTGCGTAGGTTACCATCGAGCCGAGGCCGAGAAGCAAATGGAGTTGGACATCATTCTGCAGGAAGGTGAAGGTGGAGGAGCCACTTCCACGAGGTCCATTATATGCTTTGGAAAGTCATTTTTTTTACTGTTTTCTCCTTAGGATTACAATTAGGGTTAGGGTTTTCATTGTTTTGGCATATTGTTTTTTTCAGTGTTTCTTGTCACCGCCATTTCGCCTTGTCATAACCGGTCAAGGTTCCTTAAAATTGGAAGATCGACCAGACATATGAAATCCAATTCAAACTTAATTTCAAATATATTTGCAATCTAATTCAAACTTAATTTAAATACTTGAATATGAGATGAACCTAAATTATTGCAAGAGCACGCTTTCACCCTCCCCAAACTGACCTCGTATTCATATCAATGCAATGGGACTACAAACTTAATCTGTTACGTTCCTTGACTTGGAGACTGTTGCAGTCATCGCCATTTTTATAAGTTTCAATGTTTGAACAATTAAAACTCTTTTCACCTAATTAATTAGTTTATATATATAAACTAGCAGATGGACAAGGAATCTATCGTGAAGGATGCCATGACATATATACATCACTTGGAAAATCAAGTAAAGGAGATTGAAGGTGACATTGCATCTCTCCAATCCAAAAAGTAAAGAGACTGCTCTTCATCTGTTTTATCTCACAATGACTCTTCAATTAATATGAATGCCTTGCAAATATATACATATCATGTCCATCCTGAAACGAACAAACCCCATTCTATGCCGTTGACCCGAAGCAAACATGAAGCTCAAACAATTCTTCAAGTAAGCAATTAGCTTAGCACGTGAATAGCAGATTATATTGGATTGTATTTATATATTGTGCTTTTGATTAGCCTGAGATTTGAAAGGTACGTGAAGAATATTTTTGTTTATTAAATAAAAAAGGGGTAATTCCTTATTAATACACTCTCACTATATAAAACTGGTATATGTCACTAGCATGCCACTTGTTTCGTTAAACTAGTGGAAACCGAAACAGGTGGTTGTCTATTATGCTTTCGGTCAAGAAGGGAAGCCGCCACTTGCCATGCCATTTTGTTGGAAACCAAAGGAGGTGGCGGTTGGTAAACTAGACATATTAACAAACTCTCGAAATTAAAACTAGGAAAAAAACTAAACGGAGTACCAAGTTGGCAAGAAAAAAACTCCATCATCGTGCTAGTGAGGCTCAAAGAACTGTGTAGAATTAAACATTAGGAGGGATGTGAGAACAATGGAACCTGCCATCCGAAGAGACACTATGAAGGATGTCATCACTGGGCTTGAGCACTTAGGGTTGCGCGTAGGTCAGACACCTCTGCTTGGCTAGTGCGTTTGAAAGGGCATCGAAAAACATGTTGATGCAACTGTTGATGAGGGTGTGTCGATGGAGTTTCTCCATACCTTTGATATAAAAAAAATAAGCTCCAGTTGCTTCGGGCTGAAGAGGCTGGGTGGAGTCTAGTCACAATCCTCAACTGGGTTCAGCGGTGGAGGCTCAACAATGGGGAGTTCCTCCTGAACGATGCAAGTGGCGCCATCCATGGCTATCGTTGTTCATGTAACAACAACACTGGTGCTGGGGTGAATATGGGCATCCGAGACTATGTAGAGGAAGGACTCTGGTGGAACATGAATTGGTTCCTCTGAGAATTCCTCCTCCATGAAGTCCATTGAAGGCGTATGTGGCCACACAATTAGATGAGTTCGGGCGATGGAAAAAGACCTCTCCAAATTATGTAGGCGTCTCTTCCTTGTTGCACGACTGTACCAGGCAGGACCTTGCCTAGGATTTCCTCTCTCTCTCTCTCTCGACATGGTGGATCTTGGAGGTCGAAGAAAACTACGCATGAGGCCAGAGAGAACCGACTGGACCAAAACCAAATTCCCGAGCAGAGCAAGGAGATAGAGAACTGAGGCGAAGTGGTGAATTCCATAGCCAATATGGATAGTTAACTGAGGGGCGGATATGATCGATTTTCTACCTCCTGTTAGTACTAGAAGTCACCTCCTGATTGCAGGGGAGGTAAGCCCAGTACCCATCAGTTTGTATGTCACAATGAATAAATTTAAGGGGGGTCGAATGGGTGCAGACTCAAGATGATATCGCTTTAACTCAGAAAACTGGATTGGTATGCATAGGCAAATGAGGTCTTGATTCAACTTCAGTCACTAAGTTGGATTAAAGGTGAATAGAAGGAAGACTTGGTGAGGAGAATGTAGAGGTATACTATGGACATCAGGTCTTCTAGCAACCTAAGGAAGAAAAACTCAAACACAAGATCCTCTTGGATTCAAAGTTTCAGATACTGAAGTATATTTAAGAAACACAGTCATAACAACACAATGATCAAACATACATCATGATGCAGCTACAACAACTCGACTGGATCATCCATGCCCGATCTCTTCAGTGTGAGAGGGAAAAAGATAACAAAACTAATTGATTAAAAATGGTCACAATACTGTTGAAATCAAACCTTCATAACAACACCATACGACCCTCGACTGGGTCCTCCATGCCCGAGTGTTCTAACACATATTTTATAGAGAGATGGAAAGAAGCTGACTTATATTAAAAATGAAATCTCAAATCCTATTAAATAAAAAATAAACAGAGCTTTCATCAAAGCTTTACAATGCGGGAGCCTGGCTCAACCATCGACCATAAAAAAATACTAAAACTGCCTATATATACTCAGAAATGTTGCAACCACCAGGAGTGTGATCGGACCACTGCATTAACGTTTTCAGTCGGTGCCTGCTCTGTCATATTGTGCACGCCTCCTCATGTCAGATGCGATCCAGGTGAAAACTGCAGTTATTTTCTTTACAAGAAAATCTCTCCATAAGGAAGCTTTGGATTGATAGTCTGCCTTTACGGTCACTCTTTGCATGTTTTCCATTTATGTGGTGAGACAAGGTTTCAACCACATCTCTCACTCTCATTAACTACCTGCATCGAGATCAAAACGCAGCTTAATGCCCAGGGGGCAACCATACACTGCTCTCGGATAGCACACTATATAAACACATGATTACGGGGCCGCTCAAAGGTGGTTTGGGTTCACACTACTTTTGAGCCCGCAATCCACCACCTTTTGCCATGTATTACTTTTTCCAAACCACAGCTTCAATTGCGGGACCACTCAAGAAAATTATCGCCCGAGCACGTCGCATCCCCACAATGGACTGTGGCCATCGATCTTGTGATCTTGGGCAAGGATTTACGATCAACGGCTCAAATCTGTCCTCTTCAGATCAATGGATCAGATCTTCCCTTTTCGAATCGACGGTCGAGATCTGCTTCGGGACTTCGGCCTTCGGCCTTTCTCATGGTGCTATACTTTATGCAATTTTGAAATCCCGAATACCCAGAGGTCGTTAATCTGGAATGCTCCTGGAATATCCACCGCTGACAAAATTCAACCTGTCTGTTTGTATTTTAAGCCTGAAATGAGCTGCTCTACATGTTGCACTTGGACGCTTCATGTGCAGACCACGAACTTGGACGACCTGCTACCCTTGACAGCTATATGTGATAACATGTCCCATACCCAACGTCACCCTCCTGCAATTAATCATCGAGGCCTCCATTAATCTGGCTCGAGAGAGTTGTCCTCCCTTCCTCTGAAATATTTTATGGCCGTCCTCCATCCAAGAATAGGCATTGGGGTGGCGACCAACCATATTTATGGAAATTTTCGTGGGGGGGGATGCATGGCCTCCCTTGGTCTAAGTGTCACCCCATCCGGGGCAAGATAGTCTCTTCAGGCGAGATCAAGAAAACAACCCAATAGCATGGTCGGTGGAGAGATTTGAGTGATTCATTGGATCAACTCTTCCTTTGAGTCCACTCCCTCATTGGCCAGATAGTCTGCAATTTTGTTGGCATCTCTTTTCACATAAGAGGGGATAAGAGTGAGATGGGGCTGAAGTAGGGACTTGAAGTCTTCCAGCAATCCTAGTAATCTCTAGCTGGGTGAGATTTCTGAGGGGTGTGAACCATGGATGATTTTGGAGATGAGATGGATGATGATCTGGGAATCCTCTTCTAGTATGAATTGAAATATGTTGTGACTTATTGCTAACTTACCCCCCCTGAGAAGGATTAAGAGTTCTACAACGTTGTTTGTATTGAGTCCCATGTATCCTGTTGCGAAGTGTAGAATTTTCCCCTCACTGTCTCGTAGAATTGCACCAAAACCCGTCAACCCTGGATTACCCTTTGAAGAACCATCAATGTTTAGTTTAACAAAACCAGGGGTGGGAGGGGACCAAGTGCTCGGACTGCGACCAATTTTAAGGTTGCGAGTATCATTCTTTTGTGAATCGTTGATGAGATTTAGCTATCAAACCTAGAGGATGTGACTTTCCATAGGATTGCACTTGAGGTCTTCCTAGGTCTATTCATCGACTCTGATTGTTTTCCGGCTCAGGTTTGGGATCCTTTCCCAAGTGGAGAGAGGGGGGGAGGGAGTGGAGTGAAAATTTCTTTTATTTCTTTCTTTCCAAATTTTCCAGACTATGAAGACTGGTATTAGCTTTTTGATGCGGTCTAATATTAGATTTTGATACGAGATTGAATCCAAATTTTCAATGGTGCTTATGATGTTGGCTTGGTTCCTGTTGGAGAGACACATTAGTTTCTCTTTGTCACACACCCACTATGACAACTAATTATTTTTTTTTTCTTTTCTTCGAGGGATAGAATCCCTGAATTTCTACGGGGCCTAGCATGACCATCCCTTCCCTTATCCTCCTCCAAGTGACCTTAACCTGGCCTTAGCGCAAGTTCCTTTCGCAACTCACGAGTTGGAGAGTCAAGGCTCTCGATTCCTCTTTCTCCAAACACCGATACCCGAAATGAAATATGGGTATGGCTCCCTCCTCACCAGTGCCTGCTACATATAACCGTAGGCTAGGCTAAACACTAGCACTACTCGCAAATCGTGACTTCACGAGTTGAAGCGTTGAGCCGTCGTGCTCCTCCTTTGCGAATCCTAGAAACACCATAAGTCAACAATGGGTTGACTCTTTCCCAGGCAACATGTGTCCCCCCCTGTCAACCACGCGGTCCCCACCTAACGGATGTGCCACATGTTCGCATGAGCCCTCGATGCTCGAAACTTCGTGACTTCTGCAGTCGAAAAGAAATTCTTTCAACCTTTGAACCCCTGATACGCGATACCACGCAGAGGTTCTGATCCAACAGTTCTCCCATGGCTTTGATGCAACAGTCTGGATCCTTTCGTGATTTCGCGTATCGCGAGTCCTAAAAACTTTGCCTTTTGACTCCTTCGAGTCGCGAGTAAGAGAAACGCTGATCTTTCGCCACGTGCCCTCCTTGATGGATGGCTACAATCAAATCACGACTTCGCACATAGCTAGTTCGAACAGTATGTTCTTTGACCTTCTTGCTCTACGAGTCAGCGAAATGCTAAGCTCTCGCCACGCATCCCTTCTAATGGACGACTATGATGATTTCGAAACTCGTCTCGTGGACCTTCCTTCAGATCCAACGACTATCGATCCCCTACGCTCGATTTGAAGGTTCAGATCTATTCTCTTGCACACTCTTCTCCGACTGTCTAGACGTAGGCTCCAACGGTCCAGAGTTTCCCCTGCGAATCGACGATTCACCTTTCAGAACTTTGGGGAAATCCTCATCTCTATTTCCCCGAATTGAACCAACGGTTCAGATCTGATTTCGATCACGGTCTCTATCACTCTTGAGATTTCATACGCTCTGACACCTCCAAAGGGTTTCTCGACCTTTGTGCTCCATGCAGGGTTGTTGCACACAACGGTGCGATCCTTCCTGAGCTTGTCTAGGACTTGAGGAGTTCTGGGTTCAGTTTGCCTCGCAGAGAGCCTGTGCCAATCTGCACTACCTATCCTGAGCTTAACAAACTTCATCCTCCAAGGGACTCTAAACAATTAGGAGGGTTGGCATGCGTACATGAAACTGTGTTCAGGGTCGACAAACACACAGTTCGTGACTCTGGCTTATTCCTCCATAGGACACAAGAATTTACGAGTATAAAATCATCTCCTAATCACATAATTTATTACTGGCCTAGTTATACAATCAAGCAAAAATAGGGGAGATGCAGTATATCCATTAAGTAATATGCACAATTCCCGAAACATACACAGTATAACCAATTCATACACAGTGACAGCTAAATTACACAAGGTAGGAAATCGCTTATCTATTACAGGTTGCCGCCAACCAACTGACTATGGGTGTTCGTCCTTCCACCCGACCATAGGCACAAAGTCATTCATTCTTAGCACTCTGGCCACCCCCATGCCAAGCCATCATATCACCAGGGAATTCTCACACTTCTCGAGGGTTCTCCCTCCGTTTTTGCTTCTGTTTGGGTCCTGTTCTCTGTAACTTAGAGCTTTCTCTCTCGTTTATGGCCTCGGCAAGGTTTCTTAGATGCTCCTCGGCATCAAGCTCGCAGCCTTCAGTTCGTGACTCGCTGGAGAGCTCTGTGCATCTCCCTTGCGAGTTTACGCTCTTTTTGTCTGGTGTCTCCTCTTTTGTGTGTATCCCTCTTACCTTGGAAGGTTTTCCGACCTATCCTGTTCCTTCTGTTAGAAGGAAGCTCAGGTTTGCAGGTCCCTACGGTACGTCAGGCTGACAACCCATGTTTCCATTCATGGGGGTGGTTGATAATTCAACCACCGGTCCTTTCTTCATTAACTGATTTCTCTCCTTGGCATCCGAAGGAGGTTGTCATCCTCATCAAGGGAAATTTGGGGTTATTTGTCATAATGAACCCTCTCTTATAGTTTTCACATTCTTCCTCTAGTGATATCATGGCCAGTACTTTCAAGGCTTCACCCCCACAGTCAGTCATTGGCAACTCAAACAATAATAAATTTACATTGTCCTCATGCATTAGCATGGTAATTCCTATTTTATGATTAATTACAAATTGGGGGAAATAGGGTGTTACACGCTTCCATATCCCAAATGGCCTCATTGTAGTCGCAATGGTTTAGTAAGTGCTCCATTGTCTCTTCCTGTTGGAGTGGTGCATTAGTTGCACTCCCATATCCCAAATGGCCTCACTGTGGTTACAATGGTTTAGTAAGTGCTCAATTGTCTCTTCATGTTGTAATGGTTTAGTAAGTTGGCGGGGATTGGAGTACGGACTTTAGAAGAACCAGGCAGAATGGAAGGCTAAGTGATCTGAAGGCCCAGTTACTGAGCCTTTTAGAAATGGAAAACAATAGGTTGTCCCAGGAAATTTTATGAGTGGAAGCTCTTGTGAGGGGAACACCCAAATAATTGGATGGAAGGGATCTCTTGGGGATGCCCAAAAGTCGGGAGATGTGGTTTTGGATTTCCACTAGGGTATTGAAGAAGTAGAGCTGCAACTTCTTGAGGTTTAAGTAACTTCATGAAGCTTCAACAAAGTCAGTGAGGATGAGTTTGAGCTTGTTAGCCTCCTAGGCCGTTGGGTTATTCAACAAAAGAGTGTCATCGACAAATTGAATGTGGGAGGGACTTGGATGGAGGTTATGGAGTGGTAGACCTTTGAGAGAGCCATCCTCTACTGAGGCTTTGATGTAGCACCCTAGGCCTTCCTCCATTATGAAAAAAAGGAAGGGGGAGAGGGGATCCCTTTACTGTATGCCATGGGTGGGAGAAAAGGGTCAGGAGAGCACTCCATTGACAAGGATGGAGAAGAAGGTTGAGGATGTGAGATGCATGATCCAGACCACCTAGAGGTTATCAAAGCCAAAAGCTTCAAGGAGGGAGCTCATGTATTGTCAGCTTACTCTATCAAAATATTTAGAGAGGTCGGTCTTGATGGGCATACCTGGGGTTCTCATTGATTTCAGTGAGTGAATGACCTCATGTGCTAGGATGAGACTGTCCATGATTTTCCTTCCCTCCACATATCATGCTTTCTCTTTGGAGATGATGAATGGAAAGATTGGTTTGATTCCTAGGGAAATGAATTTGGTGATAATTTTGTAGATTACATTGCAAAGTGCTATTGTCCGAAATCGTTTAGGATGTGTAACCCTTTCTTCCTTTGGAATGATATTGAAGAAGGTGACATTGAAGGCCGAAAGAAATTTCCCCGAAGTTATGGATTCCTCAACTACTTGCTAGACTTATTTCTGGATCAGCGGCCAACAATAGTGGAAGAAGTATGTTGTGAAGCCATCCTGCTCTAAGGCTTTTCCAGGGGCCATCTCTTTGACTGCTTGATCCACTTCCTCTTGAGTGATTGGCCTGGTTAGTGCTTCATTTTGTTCTTGTGTGACCAGGGAGGGGATGTGCCTTGTGATCTTGCAAATAGCAGGCATTTTTTCCTTTATGGGCTTAGTGAGAAGAGCTTTATAGTAGTTTATCAATTCCTCTTCTATGCTTACGTGATCCCGGATGGGGATTCCCTGGTTGTATTCTAGTTGATTTATTTTTTTTATGTATCTTTTGTGCACCATGGATCTGTGGAATAACTTGGTGTTCTTTTCACCTTCCTTGAGCCATTGTACTCTGGATTTATGCCTCCAGAGTATTTCCTCTTGTTCCTTCCTCTCTTCTAGTTCTTCTCGGAGCTTCAGTTCCTCCTTTATCAATGATGTCGTTCTTTCTCCTGCAATAAAGACCTTCTGCAATGCTTCCATTTGTTGCTCAATCTCCTGCTTCCTCTGTAAAATGTTTCCAAATACATTTTTGTTCCATCTCTTTACCTGTACTTTAAAGTTTTTTAGTCTTTGTTGGAATTTATACATGCATGTGCCATGGTCTATTTCGGCATGTTCCCACCAACATTTTGAGAGATTTTGAAATTCCAGGTGATTGAGCTAGAACTTCTCAAATCTGAAGGGTTTAAGCTTGGGCATGGCTCCAGTGTCTAGACAAAGTGATACCGACCAGTGATCAGAGCCAGTGTTTGGGAGGATGTTGGATTCAAGGACAAAATCCTCCAGCAAAAGTGATTCTGAGATGAGGAAACAATCTAGTCTACTTTTCACATGTCGATTCCCTGATCTTTGGTTGGACCAAGTGAAGATACCATTTCTAGTTTCTATATCTATTAAATTAAGTTGTTCGATGAGATTTCATAACTTACCACTGTCCTGGTCCAGTCGCTTGGTACCTCCTGTCTTTTCCTTCAGTGTGAGGATGATGTTGAAAACCACCAATCAACCAGTTCTTTGATCCCAATAGCACCCTTATAGTGTCTATTCTTCCCATGAATAGATCTTTTTCTTGAGCACTTTGGGGCACATAAGAATTTTTTATCATCCCTTCTTTGTTAGAGCATATTACTCTGAAGTGAGCCATGAGCGTGCTCACTGTGGAGAAGGGTTGGTCTATGATGACTGTAGACGGGTTCCAAAAGATTGTCAGGCCCCCCGCGGCCCCATTTGAGTCTGTGTGAGTGGGGTTGTGGGTCCTCCAACAACGCCAAAATATGTCCTCTACTTCATCCCCGACACATTTTGTTTCCTGTAAAAGGAAAATGCTTGAATTCTCTACATGAATGTTGTCTCGAAGAGTCCTTTGTTTTGATCTTCCATTAAGCCCTCTTATATTCCATGTTAGGCTTTTCATCATGATGATTTGGGGGGTGGATTGAGATACCCTTCCATGAGTCTCTGGATCTTCCCTGAGTTGAGCATGTAGTTCCCTACTTCCTTGATCAGTTGTTGTGCGGATTTGAAGCCTCGACGCTTGCTTTCATGGGAGGTACGTTTGAGCTAAAAAGATAGGTCTAAGAAGATCCCTAATCTTGAGGTAGATCCTACGGTAGAGTCAATGATAAATTTATGCACCTTTCTGAGTTGTTCTACTGGGATGGTTTGCATCTCTTTTCTATTGAAGGCCTCCTCCAATTTTTCTAGATTTATATCTGCTAGATATTGTTCATCTAGTTTCATTAAAGTATCCCCCCCATCCTCTGGCTTGTCCACATTATGCTGGGCTGCTGGGCTTGTTTCTTGATGGTGTTCCTTGGTTGATTCCATTTGATGCTTGGATTTTCCATTTTCCTTGTCCTGGTTGTCTTTTTTGTGTGGATTCCCTACCTCCTCTTCCTCCAGGAGTTGGTTGATAATGTCGAAGAAATTTCTTGTGGGGATCTTCTGAGTTCTTTCTTGATTTTGTTTTCTGGGGGGTTATCTTTTCCAACTTGTAACTGTAGTATAACCATCCTTTTGATTCCCCTCCCTTGCTTTTGGGTTTTGGTAATTCAAGGGACATTCAAGGAAGAGGTGATCGTGCTCATGGCATTTCCTGCCACCGAAAGGAATATGCTCATAGTCCATTGTTTGATTCCAATATTCATCCTGATATTATATGTTTAAGCTCTAGGATCTACCCTTAGATAAAAGGGGCCGGCTCTGATACCAATTGTTGGACAACTGAGAGGGGGGGGTGAATCAGTTGTTATCGTGCTTAAACAATTATGCTTCTTTTAAACTCTTTGCTG
>JASDQU011028606.1:0-10645 GCA_032191745.1 Picea mariana | reverse complement strand
AGGCCTCCTCTAGTTTTTCTAGATTTATATCTGCTAGATATTGTTCATCTAGTTTCATTAAATTATCCCCCCCATCCTCTGGCTTGTCCACATTATGCTGGGTTACTAGGCTTGTTTCTTGATGGTGTTCCTTGGTTGATTCCATTTGATGCTTGGATTTTCCCTTTTCCTTGTCTTGATTGTCTTTTTTGTGTGGATTCCCTACCTCCTCTTCCTACAGGAGTTGGTTGATAATGTCAAAGAAATTTCTTGTGGGGATCTTCTGAGTTCTTTCTTGATTTTGTTTTCTGGGGGGTTATTTTTACCTACTTGTAATTGTAGTATAACCATCCTTTTGATTCCCCTCCCTTGCTTTTGGGTTTTGGTAATTCAAGGGACAGTCAAGGAAGAGGTGATCGTGCTCATGGCATTTCCTGTCATCGAAAGGAATATGCTCATAGTCCATTGTTTGATTCCAATCTTCATCCTGATATTATAGGGTTACTGAGCGTAGTAGAACCTTCAATATATCCATGTAAACATAGATTCGAGCATAGGGAGTGTATTTCCTCTTCTTTTTGGCCTCAAATGATTTCACGTATCTTCCCACTGTGTTCCATATTCCCATGAGGATTTCCTCCAACCAGAATTCCTACATTAGAGAATATAGTATGATCCATGCCGGTGCCATGGTGAATTCCTCTTTCTCTGGGATGAAATGCTACGTCCAAAACCTAAGGAATATCCCTACATAGTTGTCAAAGTATGGCCCATTGTCAAAAATCATATTCTTGTCTTCTAAACTATAGAGGATGATTGTAAATATATATAATCAATTTTCATTCATTTAAACTAGCGAACTATGTTGGAAAGCATGGCAAGTGAAATCTCGTTCAATGTTCAAAAAATAATCTAAAGTAATTTTCACAAAAGTGGAAGTTACCGAAATAATTACTCCTCGTCATTATTAGAGTTAGGGTTTCTTATTAGGGTTTATTTTATTTTAATGTGCAATTTATATACTTCGATATTTGATAAAAGATCAAACTCTCCTTATTAAGGAACAAACCACTTTATGTATCATGCATTATATATATATTAGCTACTTTAATTAGTTGTGAATTAAAATGGATTACATATAACATCACTAATAAGGTAATATACTGGCTACTCTAACTAGTTGTGAATTATGATATATTAGCTACTTTAACTATTTGTGAATTAAAATGGGTTACATATAACATCACTAATAAGGTAATATACTAGCTACTTTAACTAGTTGTGAATTAAAAAGGGTGATATATAACATCACCTATAATAACGTTTTTTTTAATTTTCTAATTTTAATAGAGGTGGTTTATTATTGTGAATTAAAAAGGGTTATTTTTTTAAATAGAGGTGGTCTATAATTGTGAATTACAAAGGGTTACATATAACATTAGCTATTTTTTTTTGTAAGTGAGTGTGAAATTCTGTATACTAAAAGAAGTTATGATACAAAAAAGAAAAGGGGAATCCCTTGATCTACCAAAAAGGAAATCAGATCAGGGATCCCAGAGTTGCACTGTCTAAGATAACAGGGCGAGGGTTGGGCCGCCACCATGGGAAACTAATCCAGTCCTCTGGAAACAAGTTTGAAATACTAAACCATAACATATACATAAAAACATAACCATAAAACAGGGGTAGATCCTACACTGAATACAACTTGACCAGGGGATGAACTTGCACTAGTCTAGGATGATGGGATGTCTTGTGTCACCATCCTTTCTTGCCTCGTTCTCCTTCCTCTGCTCCACCGTGTGGGTCCTTATGATACAAGCTGGTGTTCCACTCCGTTATGTTGGNTTGGCTTCTCTGGTCCTCAACTATTCTTTTTTCACTGGCCTCTAGGTTGTTGAAGCGACTCGGAATTTCTGTGAGCACCTTCTTCTGGTCCCTGATAGCCTCCCTACTAGTCTCTTTCCGGTCATCGTTTATCTTTCCTATCAACATTTTTGTTCGCTAGGCCTCCTCCACCATTTTGTGGTAGAGGGTTGTTCTGGGATGTGTATCCCCTACGTCCCTTATCCCATCTGCTTCTTGAATTAAATATTTTTAGGATTTTCCCTTGCGTGTGGTGTTGATTTCTCTCTCCCACCTGTTGATGATCACTTTTCCTTTTGGATCGACCTACGTGAGAAAGTTACCCTTGGCTTCTCTGGCCACTTGCTCCATCCTTGTAATCCTTCAAGCGCTTGTTGAAGGTTCTTTCCCCTAAAGGCCTCTCTTACTATGGGTTTTCTTCATTCTTAACATCTCGGCCTGTTTGTGGTGGTTTTTGTCTTGGGTTCTTCTCTTGTTCCTATTTTCCCCTTCCTGGTATGTAATATGGGCTCTGTAATTACTTCTCTCAGATCTGTGGCTATTCTTGGTGTTTCTTCTTTTATGGGATTTCCCTGGATGCGGGCTTGTCTTGGAAATCATGGGCCGCTCATAAAGGTGTACCTTCTGGTCCTTTTTCACTCTTTTGGAGTGTGTGTTCTTAGGAGCCTTGTCGTTATCTGTGCACCAATCCTTTTCCCTGCACAATGTACAACAATCATTACCACTCCCCGTATCTGTACTTGCGTGAGGTGTACCCATACTCGACCATGGAAAACCCTTTTGTCCTTCATCCTTTGTCGCCTGCTGATTATCTTTTCTACTTTCCCATAGACAACCCCTGTACTTCTTCCTAATGACAGGACTATGGTGTCGTACCTCCTCTTGTTGTGTGACCTGGATCTACATTGTAACTCATGTTTGAGCGGTGGGCTATCAGATTCTTCCTGGATCCTACATGCCCTTCAATTTTTTCCGCACCTCCATCCTCGATGTGGTCGTTCGTAATTCGGCTGTCGTCACAGTATTTTGTTGCTAGTTGGATGAAATCTATTCGGAACTGACCATTCGGGATCTTACTCCAGATAGTGTCCAGTTATGGTCCTTCGTTGTTAACCCCCTCGTTATCGATTCTATCTGCCAGTCCATTTGATGACCTTCATACCCAGCGCAACTCCACTGTGATCCCCATCTACAAGTGCTCTTGAATTTTTTGCAGGTACCATGCCAAGTGCCAGTGCCTCTGAATTTTTCCCACTCTAGTATCATTTTGGAGTCTCCTTATTGTGTTGATAACCAGCGTGGAATATCCTTCCACTATGACGTTTGCCATCCCTTCCTAGCTTAGAATCTCAAGGCTGGTCTCCAGGGCTCTAAATTCTTTGACGTTGTTGGTTGAGTTTCCCAGACTCCCAGCATACAGCTAGATGATATTTCCTTTATTGACCCTGATTACTCCTCCCATTCCTGTTTGTCCTGGGTTACCTTTCAATGCCCCGTCGAAATTCATCTTGAGGGAGCCTATTGGTGGTGGTTTCCAGTTGTGCTCATCTACTTGGAGTTGTGGTGGTCGTCTTACCTAAATGGTGTTGTGGTCATCTTTCAGGTGGAAGGCTTCTAGGATTCAGGAGTCCTAGTCTGTGAGTTGCACTCTTCCTGTCTGGCAGTTGCGGCTCTGTACCGTTTCTTTTATCATGGAGATTATTGTTTCCTTGATCTTCCCTTCTAGCCAGCTTTGGTTCTTGAAGATGCGTCGATTCCTTTACTTCCATATTTCCCATATGATCATTTTTGGGATGAGGGTCCAATAGAGATTCACATCTTTGTTTTTTCTATAGTTCTCTTTCCAAATATTGATAGTTGCGGAGATGTTACCTCATATCCTATTTGATTATCGAAAGATACTTGCTGCCCAGTCCCAGATTTATGTTGTGCAGGTGCATTGGTCAAGGAGATGGTTCATTATTTCTTCCTTGGCTTGACAGAGGTGACATTTGGAAGGACCTATGAATCCTCTTTTCCTTAGGTTTTCCCAAGTTAGAATTCTGTTGTGGAGTATTAACCATTGGAAATTTTGTATTTTTTCCAGTGGGGGTTTTTCCAAAGCTTATCCCATTGTTGTGTCGGGTCTTCTTGGTCCTGGTTCCCAATATAGTGTCAGACTTCTTTTAGATTGAATTCCCCGTCATCTTTTTCTCCCCATCTCAGCTAGTCATTTCCTTCCATGACTACAATTTTTCGTCTCCCCAATTCCTCCTCCACCTCTTTTACTGTTGTTGTGGTTTGGGCTCTATTATGTGGGGTGAGAGTGTTCCAGATTATCCATTTTTTGTAATCTGTTTCTTTTTTCCAGTAATGGTAGACTCTAGTTTTACCTTACGCGATCAACTCCTATTGGAGTTCCTCCCAGTCCGATTTCTCCATTCTAGGATCCTGTTGCCAAGCGTCCTCCTAGAATCTGGTTGTTCTGCCATTCCTTACTTCCCAAAAGTTGTGTGTTTGAATCCAGGCTTTGTTGCGCCAGACTACGTTCCAGATGGTTGAACCTTCCTTGGTGCCTTTGAAGCATATTCTATCCTGGTCGCTTATGTCTGGGGCATACTTTTCCTTCCACAGGTTTACCCATGGTGTAGTAGTTTCTTTGACCCAGTGAAACCAGAGTTTTGCCTCGTAGGTGTCATTCGTCACTTGCGGGTCTTGTAGCCCCAGGCCTCCTTTTCTTTTTGGTTTACAAACCTTCTCCCCAGCCACCAGGGCCCATTTTTTCCTTGTTTTCTCTTCTCGCCATAGGAAGTCCCTTTGGATGGTTCTTATTTTTTGTAGTATCCCCTTGGGGGTTGGGAAAATAGACATCATAAAGATTGGAATTGTTTACAAAATAGACTTGGTCAGAATAAGTCTTCCGGCTAGGTTGAGGGATCTGTATGTGCATTTTTTCACCCGCTCCTATAATTTGTTGATTATTCCTTCCCAAGTTTACATTTTGTAAGATTTTTCTATCAGGGGAATGCCCAAGTACTCAGTTGGGACTGCTTTGTGTTCAAATTCCAAAATGTTTTCCAAATTTCTTTGGATTGCGAGGTTGGTATTGAAGAAGAAGTTCATAGATTTGGAATGGTTGATCTCAAGCTTCCCCAAACTCTTGGAGGATTCATTTGTATGATTTTTCTTCCTTGACCGTGGGTATGCCATGAAGTAAGGTGTCATCCACGAACTGTTGGTGTGTGGAATTAGGGAAATTTTCGAAAGGTTTGATACCTGTTATTTCACCTGTTGCAGTTGCGCTTTTTATGCTTCGATTGAGACCTTACATCATCATAATGAAAAGGAAGGGGAACAATGGGTCTCCTTGTCTGATGCCTCTCATGGGACAGAAAGGTTTGGCAGGGGCTCCATTTATTAGTAGTGAGTAGCTTGTTGTGGATACTAGGCTGACTATCCAGCTGATCTAGTGCTGGGTGAAACCAAAGGCTTCCAAAGTCTTGACCATATAGTGCCAGCTAATTTTGTCATAAGTTTTTGCTAGGTCCAGTTGTATTATCATTCCCCCTCTCTTCTGAAGCTTCAGGGTGTGGATAAGCTTATGGGCATGGATGATATTGTCCATTATTTGTCTTCCTTCCATGAAGCCTTCCTATTCTTGTGAGACCAATGTGGGTAGGAGGGGTTTTAATCTATTTTCTATAACTTTGGAGATTATCTTATAAACCACATTGCACAGTGTTATAGGTCTGTAATGATCAGGGGTTTTGGCTTCATTTTCTTTGGGGATTAATGTAATCATTGTAGTATTTATCACTTTTAGAATGGAGGCTGACCTTCTAGAGTCTTCCACTACCCTATAAACATCATGTCTGACAATTTCCCAGCAGGATTTGAAAAACTCCACTATGAATCCATCTAGACTTGGGGCTTTCCCATTGGGCATTTCCTAGAGTACTTGGTCAATTTCATCCTCCGCGATGGGTTTGTTCAGGTTGTTATTTTGTTCCTCAGTGACCAGGCAGGGGATATCCTGGATTATCCTTTGTATGGCCTCTGTTTTGTCTTGGTTGGGTTCCTGGGCTATCCCGTGGAAGTGGTTTACCAGAGTAGTTTTGATCTCCGTATGTCACTCTCACTCTATTCCATCCTGGTCCTTAATCTTCAGGATTTTGTTATGGACTCTTCTGGCCATGGTTGTTCTATGAGAAAACTTGGTGTTCCGTTCTCCTTCCTTTAGCCATCTGATACGGGACTTTTGTCACCAAAGTGTTTCTTTCTGTTGGCATCGATCTTACCATTCTGGGTCATCTGGATCTCTTCCTTTTTCCGTTCCTCCGTATAGCCCTCTGAAATGCAGGTTTCCTGGAGTTTTTTCATTTTTTCTTCCGTGTTGTTTTTCTCTTGGTTTATATTCCCAAAAGTGTCCTTGTTCCACTTTTTGAGCCTATATTTGATATACTTTAGTTTCTTATAGAGTTTGAACATCCTTGTCCCTTTCTCTGGTCGCTCCTCCTGCCACCACTGTTTGATTATTTCCTTGAAAGTCAGGTGTTCAATCCAGAATTTCTCAAATATGAAGGGTCTGTTCTATGGTGTGGTTTGGAAGCCTTCTTTCAGTTGCACTGACCAGTGATCAGATCCCCCCTGGTGGAGGATGTTGCAGTTTAAGGTTATCCCCTACATAATGATTGACTCTAATATTAGGAATTAGTTGAGTCTTATTTCTACCTGATACTGGTTCATCCGTTTATTGTTCCAGGTGAACTGGCCATTATTGGTTTTCAGGTCTACCATCTCTGCTATGTTTATGAACTTTGAGAATTCTTCTGCATCCCTATCCAATCTTCTTGTACCTCCTTTTTTCTCCGCAAGTGATGTGATGATGTTGAATTGCCCTGCTAGGATCCATTGGAGGTTATTGGATCGGGTTTTAAGATCTTCTAAGTCTCGTATAATTCCTCTCTTTTCCTCTGACACCTGGGGCCCATACACATTAGTGCATAGAATCACCTATGCTTTTCCAATGATTTTCATGCGAACTGTAAGGGTGTTCCTAGTCGCTTTGGCTACTATTAGGCTTAGTACTTGTGGGTTCCACAAGGTGAGAATACCTCTTGCCATTTGGTGGCCTCTGATAGCCACCATCTTGTACTTGTGCCAATGTTGTTTACTGATTGCCTCCATTTTGTCTATATTGCATTTTGTCTCTTGAATAAAACAGAGAACATGTTGTTCCTACTTTAGTATATTTCTAAGGATTCTTTTCTTTCTTAGGCTGTTTAGGCCTCTTATGTTCCAAGTTATAACCTTCATTTAAACATGTGAGGGGGAGTTGTGGAAGAGTTTCTTATCTTACCCGAGTTTATCAGTAGCGCTCCAAGCTCTTGTAGGACTACGCTATTTGATTTCCTGCATTTTTTCCTCCACATATTCTTGGGTAAGAGCTGCGATTGTCCATCATCGGATTTGACTCCTAAGTGTCCAATCTCCCCATTTGTGCACTTTAGTCCTCTAGCTTTGGCTTCCTCCCTTAGGATAAATAGCTACTGAATGTGGTCAAGTTTCTCTGTTGGTACATTTTCTACTCCCTATCTTTTCCATTGCTCCAGTATGTCGGGAGATCTATCCCTTCCCTTTCCACAAGGTCTTTGAGATCAGGGTCTTCTGTGCCTACTTCTCTTGGGATCATTTCTGCATCTCCCTCTGCTTCTTGCATGGGGGTGTTGTCATCTCTGATTTCTCCATCCATTGGGGTTGCGCAACTCCCATGTTCCTTCTTGTTACTTGATCAATTGATGGGCTCGTTTGTTGCTTGTTCTCTGACTTCTTGAGTTTTGTCGGATCCTTTTCATTTTCTTACCCTTTATTGGTTTTGTCTCGTCCTTTCGTTTTATTCCGGGTCTCCGGGTTTTTTCCTGCTAGCGTTCTACTTTGATTTTTGTTTGCTCTACTTCTAGGGTTCAACTTTATAAACCCATCCTCATCCTTCTTTGGTTTGGGGTTTTCTACTTCCTGTTTTTTATTAAGAGGGAATTCTCTAATCAGGTGGCCATGTTCATGGCATCTTCTACATCTGAAGGGGATATGTTCATAATCTATGTTTTGGATCCATTCCCTATCCCTGAATTCCAGACTTATGGCTTCTGGAAGTGCTCCTGACACATCCATCTCTATGCAGATTCTTACGTAAGATGTATATCTCCCTTTTAGAGTGGCTTATGAGGTCTTCACATATTTCCCCAGTTTGTTTCCTATTACTTCGAAAGTAGAGGGTAACCAGTAGTCTAAAGGTAAGGAATAAAATCTTAGCGAGACCGACACATTTTTGAAAGTCTCTTTTTCTGGGGAGAAATTTTCCTTTCATGGCCACATGTACAATCCTATTGAGGCGTGGAAGTATGGCCCTCCATCAAACACTCTATCCTTATCCTCCAAGGTCATGAATACTGTTGTGAAGAAGCCTTTCGAGCTCAGGTGGAGCTCCACTTCTCCGTTTGGCTTCCCATGATATTTAATCCAGTTGCGCAATGTTCTTTTTGTGGGCCACAAACCCATGAACTTGCATATTAGTGCATGCGTCTTCATCTGGTCCCTGTAGATTTTCATTTACGAATCCTCCAGTATCACCTTGGGTATCATTGATGTTTTTGGTTTGCACGAGTTGCATTTTTCTGCCCTGTTGGGCTTCACTATGTCTTGTGCCTGACTCTGAGTTTCTCTGGCTTCTTCTTCCATGCACTCACTTTTTCCGTGGTTCCTTTCCTGACCTTTTTCTGGGTCTAATCTCGAGGTGCTTGTCATTGGTGCATTGAAAACTACGCCTCTTGGCCCTTTCCCTCTGTCTACCACTACCTATTTGTATGAGGGGGTGCCCTTACCCCCCCTTTGGTGCTCATGTTGTCCTCTGCTATGGCCGCGACTGTCAAACCCTAGCTTGCAGTTGCTCCAAACCCTCCACCAGATGCAGTATAACATTAGCTATAATAAGCTTCTATTTTCCATATTAATTGTAGAAGGACTTATCAAATTCATAAGGTTTTTTAAAAATAGAGATAGCCTCAAAATACATGGTAAGGTCTTTTAAAACATTAAATTTGTAAGTTTTAATATTAAAGTGAAATATTTATAATAATTATAACAATTTTGGAAATATTGGTTATAATAAATTTGCACCTCTCATTTGATTTAATTTCATATTTTTTATTGATTAAGGTGGAAATATACGAACCCTAGCCTTAAGATCTTTTAAAACATTAAATTTGTAAGTTTTAATATTAAAGTGAAATATCTTGATAATTATAATAATTTTGGAAATATTGCTTATAATAAATTTACACTTCTCATTTGATTTAATTTCATATTTTTTTAATTGCTTATAATAAATTTACACTTCTCATTTGATTTAATTTCATATTTTTTTAATTGCTTATAATAAATTTACACTTCTCATTTGATTTAATTTCATATTTTTTTAATTGATTAAAGTTGAGATACAAGAGCCTAGCCTTTTCATTTTCACGTGTACAAGTATTTAAATTTAGTTAATAATCCATATTAAAAATGAGAAAAAATAAATACTCATTTTTTATTTTTCTAAATTTTATACATTTAATTATTTAAATATTTTTTAATAAAATTTATTATTACTAAAATGAAAATAAGATATTTTCATAAAATTAAATTTTTATTTATATAAATAATGATATTTTAAAACTACCAAAACAATAAACATTTTATACAAAATATCCATTGTTATAACTATTGTGATTATTATTATTATCTTTATTATAATTACTATCATAATCAATAATAATAATAATAATAATAAATATTATTATTATTATTATTATAGTTAATACATTTTATAAAATGTTTATTGTTTTGGTAGTTTTAAAATATCAATGTTAATATGAAAATTTTATTTTATTAAAAAAATTTCATTATATTAATAATAAATTTCATTTTCCCCCGGATAGGGTGTCACATGGAGAAAGTTCAAGGACACTTTGCACCAGGCAACCAGGGGAGTTATTAACCCCATTTGCCAGCCCACATATATTAACACCCCCATGGATCACACCATGAGGAGAGTAATTGTAGTGCTCCTGGCTAGACTGGCTGGGTTAATGGCTGCGCAAGCTAGCCAGGCCAGGCATACCAGGACCAAGCTGGCTGTCAACTAGACTTGAATGGCGATAAGTATTGTCAACTCAGGCTTCAATGGTGATAAGGGCAGTAAACAAGCTCTTGCCTTGTTGTACTCTTACATTCTTCATTTGCCCTGATGCATTCTTCCTGTCCTTCTCTTCGACTCTCCCAAGTGTTCTAGCATTGCTTCTCTCTGTGTTTTTCTCATGAGCACCAGTGTCATCCTCCCTGGCTCTGATACCCCCACTTGCCTTACACGCTCATTCCCAATAAGCTCCCTCTCATCACCTCTGCCTTATCCCACTCCTCTCAGCACCCTCTCTCAGCCTCAATTCCCACAACCCTTCACCTCCATACACTCACCAACATGCCGAAGGAAAGAGGGAAATCCAAGAGGGGTGTTTGTTATTACATCACCCTCTCTCGTCACAACAAGCTCTCCCCCTCCCAACTGGCTCTTATTACACATTTCGCGAGCCCTTGACACACCAGCCAGAGGTCACAGGATACTGCTTCGTCCGCTCCTCCTCAACTCCTTGGCGTCAGCTTGGTAAAGGAGGAAGCTCCCTCCTCTCATGCACACATCCCTCCGTCCACCCCTCTTCTGATCCATGTCCTGAGCTCGGTTAAAGAGGAGGCGCCACCTTCCTGCACGCACCCTCCTCTAGCC
>JASDQU011028605.1:0-20948 GCA_032191745.1 Picea mariana | reverse complement strand
CATTCCAGATTGTATAAGGAATGCAGCCAAGGGGAGTTTCTGAATTGAAATATTCGATACAAAATGAATTTAGGAGTTCTAGTGCAAAGGAATTTGCAGAAGGAATGAAGGAGCTTCACAGCCGAATTAAGGAGCGATTGCAAAGTTCAAGTCAAGAATACAAGCATAGAGCATAGAGTAGATCAACACAGGAGAGAACTTCAATTTGAAGTTGGTGATCTGATTCTTGCACATCTGAGGAAGGAGAGGTTCCCAATGGGAATGTATAATAAGATGAAGATGAAAAATATTGGACTGTGCAAGGTCATAAGGAAATTTGGGGCAAACGCATATGAGATTGAATTACCCGATGGGATTGGAATCTCACCGATATTCAATGTTGAAGATTTGTACCCTTACAAAGCTGAAGAAGCATGAGCAGAGGAGGAACAAAAAGAGGTTCAATGGACAAAACAAATGCATGTAGCTGAAAAGCCACAGATGGAAGACACAATTGACAAAAGGATTAGCAAAAAGACCAGCAGAAAAGAGTATTTTGAATACTTGGTCAAGTGGAAAGGACATCCAGTTGAAGATGCTAGTTGGGAGGATGAAGCAACAATTCATAGGCATGGATAGACCGTGCAAGAGCTCATGAATAGGAGTTCATGAAAAATTTCAAGTAAGGGAGTATGATGTAGGAGCATCGTATGTAGTCAGCCAAGCAAGTGTAAAGGCAGAAGACAGCTGGAAAAGCACCAGCGCACATTTTGAAATGTTTTGTTTTGAAAAATTAATAAATTTAAATTAATGTAATAGCTAAGGGAAGCGTACTTACATTTATATCTAGATTTTGTAAATAGATTTGGAGCGATTGCTCTCATCTGTCAAGTGTAATAGGCATTTAAGTCTGTTTAATGCAAGTAGGTAGATTTGATTTAATAGAATAGACAGTTTAGAACTGTAGGAGGGAAAACGGATATAGACACCCTCACCCTTGTATCATTAGAACAAGAACATTATGATCATTCAGATTTCATAAGCTGTAGAGATATAGCAGAGAACTATAGAGAAGAACCCATGTACAGGAGCACTTGAGTTAACATATAAAGCTTGACTCAATCTTCATGGTGTTATGCTACTTACTGTTTACATTTGTTAAATGGTATGTTTACAGTTGTTTTATTTTCTCTGTTATGCATTTGTTTCAATGTTGTGTTGGGTGTATGATTTCATGTTGAGTGTATGAAGTCTGAGAGAGGAGAAGAATGAGTTTCAATTGTTTCTCTTCCTAAGAATTCTTGCAAAGAGTGTAGTGAACGTCCGCAAGGTGTGTGTTGATGAGGATCTAAGTTTTATCTCAGAAAGCTCAGGAGAGATATCATTGTTCTCATAACCAGCAGAAGAGAAGGTGAGGCACAGAGCCGTGCAAGGTGTGCGCATGCTAGTTGAAGCCTTAGAACTTACCAACTAAGGTGAAGGTTGAAGGACTACTGTTGCAAAGAGTGCATAGGATCGAAGACTCAAATAACCAGAGGTTATTTGAAAGTTGCCGCAAGGTGTGCGAGCACGATTCCTTTTGGAGGCTTGAGTTTGCAAGTGAGAGCTTAGGAGGGATAGCACCTTTGAAGTGTTCAAAGGGAGGCATAGATCGAAATCATCTCGCAAAAGTCAAGTTCAGGTGGAAGGACGCCAAGTCATTTTGGATAGAGATTCTTGAGAAGAGTGAACGAACGGTGAAACTTCTTCGTGGAGAAGTGCCAAAATCCCGTGGACTGTTGGATCTCGCAGATCTGTGAGAAGGTTAAGGATGAGTGTCTTTTAGCATTTAGAAGCTCGGGAGGATTAACAACCATTGGATGAGAAGTGACAGGAGCCGTTGATCCCCCTTTGGAGTGGAATTTCGGCATTTCAACATTTCGAGGTTTGGGAAGTAGAGGAGGCTGTGATTTTGGAATCAAGAGTTTCAAACTCCCAGTTTGTGAAATCCCAAAAGATCCAGAGCCGTCGGATCGAGGAAGATCTTAACCGTAGATCATGTGGGAGGTGAGGCTTCGGAAATTCGGGAATTGGAGTTTCTAAAGGTAAGGAAACTCTCTGCTGTGGTTTTTCATGAGTATTGAAATCCCAAAGAGCGAAAGGAAAAATTCCTGAAAGGTTGAGAGACAATAGCCGTTGGGCCCCAATCAGGTTTCGGGGTTTTGGGACTCAAGAGGTAGAGTTTCATGGTCAACACAACTTCCGAAATCACGAAGAGAGAATTTCCGAAAGGTGGGTCCCAAGTATCAGTCAGAGGATACGTGCGACGGAAGTCAAAGGAGTGGTCAAGGTTTGACGAAAATACCGAAATGCAATCGATCTCTCCAAAGGAGAAATTTCAAAATTCTGGGAATCATAAGGGAAGAGGAACGATTGTTGGTTGTTCACTCAAGTCCTGAAAAGATGAAATTAGTGGGAAACAAGTGGCATTTGTTCGGTGCATTGAAGGAGTCAACCTTCGTTGACATTTTGGGTTCCAGAGGTTGAAGAGTCAAGGAACTTACATTAGGATTCACGAAGTTGCGAAATCCAAAATTCCTTTTTCGGTAAAAGTACCGATCATATTTGTTGATCAGGTGTGTAGAGTTAGTGCCCTATGTTTTATCATGCAGGCATAACTCATAAGGACTTATGGATACACCCTTGTGTGTGTGAGATATTCCCGGTGGGGAAATCGAAGAGTCAATCTGACTTAGGGAAAGGTTTAGAATGATCCTAAGACCGGGAGGTTGCGCAGAACCTACTGAGGTAGGGGGTGCTGCATCACTTTTTCTTATTCTTCCTTGTCCCACTAGATTGTCTGACATGCTCAACCTGGGTGACCAAGGGGCTTCCTATGTTGTCAATGTCAGAGAATTATGCATCAGCAACAGCTATGAGGAACTCCTCTGGCCACCCCTTTGTGATCTGATCCATGTCTTCATCTGTTAGCTTGTAATATGACTGTAGTTCTTCCTTTCTCTCATCTCTGCGTGTAGTGATATATATGAAATGCAGATATGCATGGAAATTCATAAAAGGCCGGGTATGGGTGCAGGGTGCACGGTGTCATGCACAGAAATGATTCAATGTCAACCTTCAGTTGATGATAATATGCATGAAATACAACATTTGTCTACCATTGCTTCGACATATCGTTGGTGTACCACAAGGTAGAAAACCTAGTGGCCAATGGCTTTGATGGTTAAATATCTGGAAAGGTGGCTCCTTCATGCAGTTTCTAAGAAACAATTGTGAACAAAATGATCAGCCAACTAAAGTGGAACTCATATCCCAAATCCTGAGCTTCACAACAATCCTTCTTGATTTCATTGACGAGGTATATCGCGTAGTTCATTTGCATGCCCTCCACACATTTTCCTACGAGGTACACCATTAACTCGGTGACCTGTGTGGGCCAGTTCTTTATTACAAGCTTGTCAGCTATGAGTTGGAAATAGAGGTGCATTGCACCATCCTATATAGAGGCTACCTTGTAGCCTCTCTTTCCTTTTTCGACTTCACCGTAAGCTTCCTTGATGCGTTATGCCAGGGAGCGGTATGAAGCATTCCTTGGATAAAACTGCTGAGGATCAAGTCCCTTCATGCTTAATCTTGTAATCTGGTGGATCAACGCTAGATCCATAGTAATCCTTCAGTCATGCCAGAGGTATCCACCATGATAGCATGAAAATAGGAGTTTAATGCAAGCGTTAACCTCCTAGTGGTGGCCAAAATGGGGAATTTTCATCACTTTCAACATAGTGGACTGTGCCAGTTCCTTAATCCATGACTGGGAGATGATGTGAGGCTTATTTCTATTTGACTTTGTCAAGTAGTGGTGGGGTGGTAACATAGCATAGTTCTTTCTCTCGCCTAGATTGAAATCATTGTTCTTTAGTAATGGGATCTGTCCCAACTGACTTCCAACTACGCATATTCCTTTTGGGATGTACGCGGTGATCAAGGTGTAATCGTAATATCGTGGGATGATGTCACGGTTAACCGCACCATCTAAAGGTGGGATATACTTTGGTAGAATCAATGGGATCTGCTTCACAATAGCCAGATCATCGCAATTCTTACTTTGTTGCTCAGTCATGGGGTTAACATGACTAGAATGCCATCCAGTCGAAGGGGAATCCTACAATCCCCTAGTCGATGACACTTGTACTCCTTCAGACAATGGTTTATCAGCTATTAGCTTCATTAGGACTTCCTTGACAAACGTCTCTAGTGAACTAGGTTAGCCCGACATTCAAACTTTTAAATAGAGGGGTCGGGGTACACGAATGGGCAGGCGGGGTAGATAATCAAATGATGATGTATAGCTTCTGATAACATAGTTTGATACACAATCAATTATCTTCTTGGATCATTTAATCATGGGTGGAAAAAAGTGGTCCTGGCGCAACGACCGACGAGTTAGGTAACCGAGCATCACAATAGATTCTTCCAATGGGCAGGAATGCTTCCATTAATACGAATATATCCGTTATGGCGTGGTCTCAATGTCCAAAATCTCATAAATTCATTTTCTATCCATTCTTGAGTGTCATTATAATGGTCGGGGTGCCTCTAATGGTCATATAACTTCGCCAGGGCGAAGTCCCATTCTGCGCGGTTTTGCTTTTCTAGCGAGGTTCAAGTCCTATAGACCTGCCTCCTGCGAAGTATTCCATATGTTATATGTATATTCCTGCAGCTTTTCCAACTTATCTTTCTTCTTATTGAGCTTCCTTTCCTTCTTTCCCATGATCTGAGTTTCTCTAGATGTTTCTGGAATTCTCTTTCCATTCTTATTCTTATCTTCTCCTAGCGTGGTGACTTCGCATTGCTGATGTTCCTTCAAAGGGTCTAAAGTTAATATCCCTTCTCTTAATACTTTCTGGGTGGGTATTCTTCTTTCTTGCATAGATAGGTCCTTCAATCCTTCTTGCATTCTTTCAACCTTGACAACTAATTCTCTTTCTTTCTTTCCCTCCTTCATTGTTACTTTACTCTGTTGCTTCAACGTATCCTCTCATTCTTCTATTAGTTGATCTATTTTTCTAGATATGAAATCTCTTAGTTCTTTATTTTTCATTTCTGTAGCTTCTTCCTTTTCTTTCCTTCTGATCCGATCCTTATCAATCCATGGCTTACCTAACAAAAGTGGGAAAGGGGCACTTTTCTCAGCAAACTTAATAACTTCAAATTCTTCTCCAGTCGATGTTCCATGAACAATAATAGGTACATTAGTAACTCTTCCACATAGGGTTATCATATTTCCTTTAAACAAGCCTATCCTTCCCAATGAAGGTACCATAGTAGGATTTCCCTAAATTCCCCAAGTTTCTTCTGTCATAATATTTACTTGTGTTTCTTCATCCAAGACATAGTCTATGTTGAATTCTTCTATTCTTGCACTATACGTTGTTTTACTTTCAGGATCTCTGGTAAATTGACATCTTTGTGAACATCCATCATTTCTTTCAAGTGTACTAATGTATTTTGAACTTCCTCTGATTCTTTCTCTTTCTGATTCTCTAACATACCCTTAGTCTCTTGATAGTTTTCTTGTCTCATGTTCATTCTTTCAACTTTAGCAATCATCTTTGGACAATCCTCAACCTCATGACCAACAATCTTACAACAAAGACAAATAGGACCTGAGCCAGGGAATTCCTTAGCAAGATGTCCCTGTATTATGCAATTATAACACAATGTCAATCCTCTTTTTATTTTAAACATTCCCCAACCTCTTCTGTACTGCGCACTAGGATCACAGTGTTGGACCTACAATCTGCAAAAATTCTTTCTAGGTTCCTGCATGCACTTATTAGTCCAAAAAATCTTTCTATGCATAGGAATGACATATATTTATTCATTTATATTAAATTTACTCAGATCAAATCTTTCTTCTAACTTTTCCCTAGCCTTCAAAATAAGACATAATCTATTAAACATACTTAAATTCATTCTTTCGAAACACAAATTTTCACTTATCTTTCTATTATCAAAGAACAAAGCTTATATCTTTTCAGATCTTACCTCTTTTCTTTAGATTGGATTTATTTCTTAGCACAAAGATTTGCAATTCAAGTAGAGTATTGCGCACTTTAGCAGCAGATCTACACATAAAGCTTCTCTATTCTTTACTTCAATTTCCAACAATCACAGTTTCAGGTCCCGACAACGGAACCATTTGTTGGCATAGGGGTAGAACCAGGGTTCAACGCTTCAACAACTCACCAACAAAACCTTAACTACCGGCCCTTTCGACAACACCTGTGAGGTAGGCGAAGTCTCACCCATGGTAGAAGCAAGGGGGGTTACAGGACACAGGTGTCTGTAACCAAGCTGGGACACAGATCTGTGATAAAAACACTTCACAGAGTACTCTATTAACACTTAGGAATAACATGCATTAGTTCATTAGCTTAATCAACATTGCAAAACATACCCAAGGATAGATCATCACAATAACAAATGACAATATACCCATAGCACTTAGCATCACAAGTTAGATCTAACATCCATTCATCCTTAACACAAGTAAATCACTAAGCAACATTAGATCTATCTATCATACATAATAACAAAGGAACTAAGCAGATTCATAACATAAACAACAAATCATAAAGAAACCCAAAGACACAAGATATACATGGTTCACCCTAGTGTGGGGCTGCATCCACCAACTGCTTCATCTTCTTTATTATTCTTCAATCTCTTACATTCATTCTCTCCTATGCACTAAGCCATAGAGCTGAGCTTCGCATCAGATAGGAGATCTGTGCATTGAGCGCCAGATCCTCCTTCCCAAAACCAGGTCAAGGCACAAAGCCTACTTCTCTATAGAGCACAAAGCCTTACATACACATTTTGTTGCACAAAGCAAGTCAAAACTACTTGCAGTTAGCTACCAAGATTCCGCTTCTTGTCTCTATATCTTTCTACCATACATTATTATCTATTTATAATTTTACAATTCCTTACAAAAAGGCCTAAACATGGGTAAACCCATGGGCCAACATCCCATAACCCATTACAAAACCTTAAATAACCCTTGTTGGGTCCACATAGCCTGCAAAATAAGTGAGATCCACTATCTTAGCTCCGCCATGGCGCTCCATCTTCAACCATCATGTCGAAGTCCAAAAGGTGGTCCAAACCTGACCAAGGTTTCCTCAAAACTTGGTTGAGGGCCAACATACATCAATACATGAATTTTTTTCCTTGGAACCCAATTGGGAAAAATAGTCAAATTGTGTTCAATATTCTTCTTTCAACAAGTTTGCAATTCCTTAAAATGCTCTCCTCCTCCTTGGGAAAAATCCCTATGGTAACGAGAAAGAGTGAAGAAATAGGGATAGCTAGGGGGTAAGGGAAGGCCAACAACCATGACTCCTCACTTCCCAATCCTTAGCCTTCACTCCTATCCATTTCCTTATCATTTTTTAAATTATTTTTCTTTAACTTTTCTCTTACCTCCTTATTTGGCTTATTCCACGAAAACTTGCATTGTTTTATGAGGCTTACATAATGCATTCTGATTTTCAATTTTTGTTGTAGGTATTGAATCTTATCCATTCTTTAGTCTTGATCCATTTCAGATTACACCTCCCCTTTGAGAGGATTTTGGTCTCCAAAATCTCAAGGAAACCAATCTGGATCAATGTTGTCTTCTTCTCTGGAATGTGTCTTTGATGCTAGCTCCCGTCTATAACTCTAACTTTGGCTCTGGATTTGGCTACTAGCTTTGGTCCTTGGCTATGGCTCTAGCTCTAGTTATGGCTTTCTTTTTCTTGTAATGAGGCAATCTTCTCACTAACTCTTACCTTTGATAAATATTTAACTCCGAACTATAGACTCAACATGCATTCCCATCTCCTTCTATAACTTGGATATAGTCCATCTTGGCTACCAATGAAGCCAAGTCGAATGGTGGTATTCTTGATAAGTGTGACCCCAACATGTTATCATCACTCAACAAATCCTAAAGTGTGGTTGCATTCCTATGCTAGGATCAATTGTGTCTCATCATGGAAATATACCTTTGTGACTATTGGATTACTGGGAGGGGGGGTGAATCAATAATAGAGAAATTTAATCATTTTTCACCATAAAATGAAAGTGCTATATCAATGTAGCATTATCATCCAATAATTGCAGAGTAAATAAACAATGAACAAATGATAAATCATACACATACACAGTACACCAGTGTTTTTATGTGGAAACCCAAAGCGGGAGAAAAACACATAATGTTTTTTCTTATATGTCTTGAAGAATTACATTCTTTGGAAGCACCAAATTCCTTTGTTTTCTAGCTACAACTGGAAGGAGGCTCCAACCCCCTAGTCTTTCAATCTACAACTTGAGGGAAGCTCCAACTCCCCAATTCTGTGGCTACAACCAGAAGGAGGCCACAACCCCCTATGTTCTCCAGCTACAACCAGAAGGTGGTTACAACCACCTGTCCTTTCCCCATCCAAACTCCATGAAGTAGAAGTAGAATGATGGAATCACTGTCACACTATCATTGTGAGATATACCACTGTAACAACCTATACCAATCAACCTGTAGTCAACCTATACCATAAACAAGTGCATCAACCATGCATCAACCTGTAATCAACATGTACCATAAACGCATGCACCAACCATGCACCAACCTGTACCATCAATGAGTGCATCAACCATGCACAAAATATGTACCAATCATGCATCAAATACACATCAACTATGACTCATCAATATGTACCAACATCATCAACTATACACCCCATGTATGTGACAACTCATCAACTACTTGTCTAAACCATGTACCCAACATGTAGCTCAACCAAAAGCCCTCATCAATTTCATCATCCAAATTTGATTTGTAACTCTGTAATATACTTGGTGTATATGATCACATACCTTCAAACCTTTCTTAAATTTAACAAAAAGAGATTAGCATTTTCATCAAATTTTACTTTAGTCTCACATGACTAATTTTGGATTAGTAAAAAACCCTAACTTGCAATAATCATAACTATGTACCTATAATGAATAAAGATCTGAAAAATGGTACACAATGTTCTTCAATGTATTTAATGAAATTCCTCCATATTTCACTACTTGTAACCTCTCATAAAAGGAGTTATAGAAAAAATGGTATACCTTGTTGAATTCTAGCTTATTCTAGAGAGCGAACCTGTAGAGAATGCCCTGCACGAAATATTTGTTGTATGGATATGAAAATTGTACACATAATACTAGAGACTGTAATCTAACCAATAAATTTGGTCTTACATAATTTGGATATGTTATGAAGAAGTTATGACGTTTTTACCTGAAACACCTGTTTTAGACTAGTTTTAGGACTAGCCACAAACCCTATTTTCCACAGCATGTAACTCCCAAAATACAATGACCCACAATCTGAAATTTGTATCAGAGATACTTGGACATGTTTCCTCAATGGCCTTCCAATTTCATGGTATGAATCATTCTAGAAAAAAAAGTTATTGCAAAAATGGTGAGATGACCTGTAAATAACATACCTTAGAAAACATCATCAAAATAATTTATCCTCCCTTGAATTTCTGTCTTCTTTACTTCACCTTCCCTCTAAAATTAGGCTTATATATCCTTTGGTTACCTCACTCACCTATATATATTCAATATTCTCAACTGTAATTAAAATGAGAGAGCCTTGCCTCTTATTTATACTTTCATGTAGCTTCCTCAAGGGGTTACCTTTTAACCATCTTAATCCACTTCTAACCACTTGTCCACTTAGTAATTTATCCATTAAATTTATTATTTACACAATTTATTTTGTATTCACTTTGAATTATAGTACATTTATCACTTCACTTTATTATTTACCTTCTAAATTCTCTTAAACCACTTTGACTACTTTGATCTTTTGGAGCTTCTAGATGACTCATGAGGGTTCTCCAACTTCACATGGCCATAAATCTCTAACCGTGAGGAGTTATGTGATGTTACACATACCACTAGAAATGGAATGACATGTACTATCCATCTAGAATATTCTTACCTGCAAATATATAAAAAATCACACCATTATCCATCAAACAAACTTGGGTCTATTACCCAAACCTTTCTCCAACTTCACATGGCCATAACTCTCTAACTGTGAGGAGTTATGTGACGTTCCACATATCGCCGGAAATGCCATGATATGTACTCTCCATATGGAATAGTATTACCTAAATATATATCAAAACTCATACCATTGTCTATGAAACAAACGCAAACCTTTGTGTTATCGAAATTTTCTACTGAACTTTCTTTAAGGGCTGACATCAATGGCAAGCAGCCCAAATAATCAACAATCTCACCCTTTGAAATTGATGGAAACACTCTGATGCAATGATGAATTCATATCACTCATGCTCCCCCTGTGACCATCGCTCCCCTTGAAACCATGCCTCTGTGGTCTTTCTCTAATCCTGCATCTGATAAATCTCTCCCCTTTTGTCATCAATGGCAAAGATATCTTTCCATATGGGGCTTCTCCCCCTAACTGAACTGTTCATGGGGATAATCCCCCTAATTGAAATCTTCATGAAACTATTCTCCCAACCCAAATTTTCCTCTTTATGGTGCTTCCTCATGTAGATCTAAGACATATAATATAAGCATTCAAAATCATTCATTTTGGAGTAGAAATTAATCCGAGTCTTTGGCGAAGATACTCAAAGGATTCTCTTGGAAGTGGTTTTGTAAAGATGTCTACCACTTGTTATTTTGTTCCCACATATTCAACTTTGATGTTCTTATTTGCACCCTGTTCCCGTAGAAAGTGATACTTTATTAGAATGTGCTTCGTCATGTAGTGCATCACTGGGTTCTTTGAGATATTGATGGCCCTTGTATTATCACAATAGATTGGAATGGGATCATCATACTCAACCTGTATATCTGTCAGAGTTTGTTTCATCCATAGAAAATGTGTACGACGTGCTTCTACTGCAATATACTCTGCCTCGGATGTAGATAAGGATATTGATGATTGCTTCTTTCTTAACCATGATACTAAACACTCACCCAAGTAGAACGCTGCTCCACCGATGCTTTTTCGGTCATCAATGAAACCTTCCCAATCATCATCTGTGTAGGAAATAAGTTATATATCCTTTCCTTTTAGATACCATAATCCAAACTCTTATGTTCCTTTGAGATATATGAAAAATCCTCTTCACTCCTAATACATGTGATTCCTTTCGTGCTTCTTGAAATCATGCCACCTGTCCAATTGCCTGCATTACATATGGTTTGGATGTTGTCACATATAGTAATATACCAATCATTTAGTTGTATTTCCTCTGGTCTGTAGACTTTGAATCATCATATTTTCTCAACTTGCCACTGGTTTGCATAGGAGTGGTAAATGGTTTGCAATCTTCCATTCCAAACTTATTTAGCATTTCTCTGATATACTTAGTTTGAGAAGTAAAAATTTCTTGGTTTCTTTGACATATCAGAATACCCAGAAATAATGATAGTTCTCTGAGTAATGACATTTCAAATTCATTCTGCATATCCTTTGCAAATTTCTAGCTTAACCTGTCATCATTGCTTCCAAAAATAATATCATCAACATAAACTTCAATTAATAAAACACTATCTTGAGTTACTTTGATGTAGAGGTTGTTGTCAACACTTCCTTTTATGAACCCTGTCTGTTGTAGATATTTATCCAGTCTAGAGTACCATGCTCTAGAAGCCTATTTTAGACCATACAAGGCCTTCTTCAATTTACACACATAATCTGCATTCTCTGACAACTGAAATCCTTCTGGTTGTTCAATGTAGACTTTTTCTTCAAGTTCCCCATTCAAAAAGGATTATTTCATGTCCATATGATACACTCTAATATTCTTGGAGAATGCATAAGCTAGGAGCAATAAAATTGCTTCCATTCTGGAAACTGGAGCACATGTCTCTTCAAAGTTGACTCCTTCAAACTATGTGTTGTTAGGACCCATAAATGTCCCTTTCAACCTTAACATTTCTATGCTAAATGCCTACTTTAGTGCTTTCTAAGACCCTTTTCCCCAAGGTATGAATCATTGATCTTGCTTTGAGATTATTATTTACTTAACATATTTGATTAGTAGTATTTCTCATATTTTACCCATAAATGTGCAACTAATGATAAAAATTTGTAAGACAACCAAGACTTGAAGAAAGATCATTGATGTTACACCAATTGCTACAACTGTGCGCTAGTCCTGCATGTTGTTACATGACTACACCAAATGCACACATTTCATGGAAGCTGTCACACTTGCTGCAACAAACGGACACAAATCTTGGAAGATGTTACACTAACTGCAATAGATGTGCACCAATCCTAAAAGCTATTACACTTGCTGCAACATTTGGCCATCGATCCTGAAAGCCGAATCCTGAAGATTGATCCTTTTTTGTTATACTTCTTGGCTCACGCTGACTCTTTTTCCGGATTTCGTGAATATGAAATATCTCTTGTATCTTACAAACAACTTGAGAATCTAGGATTGTCAAGGTTGTTCTGAGTCCCTTTTGAACTGAATGACTCTGTCTTTAAATAGAAGATATTTTGTAATCATTAGGAACTAAAAGATAGCCGTGGAACAAAGAGTGAAGAAAGAACATATTGTATTTGAACCCTTCTTGTGAATCAATAAATAAGTGAATTGAGTTTCTTTAACCTATTGTAGCCTATTTTCGAGTGGATTCAGTGAGAAGGAAAGGGCCCACCTTCCTCACATACTCCCCTCTTTTTTGATGTTTTGAGTTTTAGATTAGTTACTTTGATTTGTGTGATTAATATGTTTAGCATTATCAGAGTACAATTGATGTTACAGTTCAGTCCATTCTTGTCAAATGTGCATCAGTGTGTCTCATGAGAATTAGAAGTCAAGTGTTGTATATTGCTGGAGAATTTTATTTTTGCACTAGGTATAACTCTACTTTCAAGTAAAAGTAATTAGAAGTGTGAATTTCCTTCCTGCAATTAAAGTAGATTTATTTTTGGCAATTAGCACAGAATTCCCTTCTGCACAAATACAATAGAAAATTAGAATAAAACAGATAATTCAGGATTCTTATACAGTCATCAATTTAGATTTCAATTATGCAAGTGTGATTCCAATTCTGCAACAGTAGATTAGAACTCCAGCTGTGTCGGTAACTTGTGTTAATGTTCAATTTTCAAAACTCTGTTGCTTTCAATACTACAACTTGATTAGAGTTTACTTTCATTAATCTAGCATAGACTGTGCACAATTATCTTGCAATAACAAAAACTTCTCTGGGTTTGACAATTTATATTGAGCACCTTAATTATCTATTTATTTAGACAATTAAAGTTCCCAACATTTTGGCGCCATTGTCGGGGAAGATAATTAGAGATTCTTGTAAGCACATTAGTTTTCTTTTCTTAGGAATGATTAGTCTGCATGAATCAAAGAAAAAGAGGACGTATCCCCCAAAATACTAACCCTATAGGTACCAAAGGACATGGAGGAAGGAAACTTGCACTAGGAAGGCCAACCTTTGTTGATGAGATTATAGCTAGAGCATATTCTTCTTCAAGATTTATCTTTCACCCTTCAAACCCTCCAAGAAGACATATTCCTCAGTCATCAGAATTACCTCATTTTGAGACATCATTTTTATCAGGGGCTGAAGCTGAAGATTTGTCACCAAAAAATCAACAAGCAACACTGGAGAATATTGAAGATCAAGGAAGTGTACTTCAGAATAGGGAAAATCCAGAAGAAGCAGTTTATTAGATCAACAGACAGATAGTCACTAAAGAAGAGTGGGACGTTGTCCATATTGAGTGGAGAGAAAGATAACATATGGAAAATCAAGGGGACAATGAAGAAGAGTTCCACTGTGAGAATCCACCAAACAACGAAGATCAGGCTAATGATGAAAATACAATCTCTACCCTGGTCTTTCCTATTTTGATATTCCCACTCGAGGGATGGCTCCTATGAAAAACATACCTCTCTCAGCTCTACCAAATTTTCATGGACTATCTATAGAGGATCCAAATGAGTTTCTGTTTGAATTTGATATTCTGTGTAGAAGCTATGACTACACTACCACTGCACAGAATCTTAAATTGTTTCCATCTACATTGAAGGGTAATGCATTAAGATGGTTCATGAACCTTGGAGGAGAGAATATTTCAACATGGGGACAAATGAGGAATTTTTTCCTGAATAAGTACCAAGACTACTGCCGAATAAGGGAACAAAGAGAGGAATTGTTCAATATTTCTCAGAAGGAGGATGAGACCCTTGAATATTTTGTTGAGTGACTGCAGTATAATATACAAAGGTCTGGACATTCGGATGTGAGTAAGGACATTCTGAAAACTATTTTGATAAAAGGAGTTAGATATTATTGTTTAGATATGTTGAATATGTTGGGAAAGGGAGATATATCTTTGTAAGAGATGCTCTCGAGGATCTACAAGGAATAAGTCAGCTACCAGGGATACCACTTTTTCAAGGGTACAAAAATCAGCCAACGGAGGGGAAACAAGAGCAGAAATAGGTAATCTGTTAGAAGATTTCAAAACAAATATGATTAACTCTTTTTCTTCACAAATTGATACTTTGCAGATTAAATAGAAACAAGCAGAAGCAGAAAAAGCATTGTCCATTTTCTATTCGAAGTGCAGAGACAAACATCCAAAAAGGGACATTTCTAGGTCCTAACATGCCCCCCAACTGAATACATTGCATGTCCTCATGCAAAACACTTTTAAGCCTTACACTGAATCTGATTTAGGGAGGTGACTCCTCCCATGTAAACTGCTAAGACAAATAACTAAGTATTGGTATGGAAAACTGTGTGTACCCCCCAATATCTGTTATCTCAAAAATTTGTCCTTCTTGCCTTGTCTTCTAGAACATAATTATTTTAAGTGTGTAATAGAGGTTCTTGTGTTTGAGCTACTGGTGAACCAACAACTACTCTATTACGTTGAGATCTCCTCTGCCTTACTGGTTCTTATGGAGCAATAAGGTCATATTCTGTCTTGACTGAGAGATTGTCTGGTTCTTTAGGATGACCAGTGACTGGTACTTTCACTACTTTATTTCTTGATACACAGAAGGGTTTTCTCATGAGCAATGAGCGAGTAAAGATGAAAGGTCAAGGTGCAGATGTTAGTTCCTTACACGAGCCATAGGGGAAGGTATCGGAATTCGTCAAAACATGCATTACATGCGAAGGGAGATATCAAGTTGTTTATTTTTCTGATTTTGTTCTATTGTCACATTTGAGACATCAGAAGCTAATAAACATTCCCTATTACCTTCTTCATTGCTTGCATAATATGGCTCACTTTGTCAAGAAATCCAAGCACCCCATGAATTGTCTTTCTAATCACAGACTCATAGGATTGTTGATTCATAGAGGAATGGGAATCCTTAATGACCCATTACTTGAAGTGCCTCTGCCAGTTCCTATTCCTACTGTTATATCCGACCCAGAACTATCAAACCCTGTGCCCTCGACTGCACCAACAGTTAAATCTCTGACTATAAATTCTTGTAAGTCATCTCCGAATACCAAACACAAAATTAGAAGCACCTCTCACACCGCTCAGAAACGCCTCGACAGTATTGAACCAAAACAGTTAAACCCTATGCCTTCAGTTCTGGTTGAGTCAGCAATTGACAGTGCAATCCCTGGACCAATTCATGAGCCGCAACACTATACTGCAACAACATTTGTTCAAGAACTCCCTCTTACCCCTAAAGCCAAGAAAAGGAAAACCCTTCCTTCTCTCTTTACACTACCCAGGACAAGAACTAGGTCAGAGTGATCCACTACAACAACAGTTCCAGCCTCCACTATAACTGCAAGTACCTCGAATTCTTCGCCTGTGGCACCAACAACAACTCAAAACCCTCTTGTTGTTGTAACAACAGTTCCAACACCTACTGTATCTCCCAATGACTCAATTCAGAACACCAAACGTCAATCTAGACGAGAATATCAAAAGAGAATTGATAGAAGAAACCCTCCTCGTGCTGCAACAAAAATTCATACCCCTATTGTCACTGCTACTGAATCATCTCAGAAAAGAAAATGTCAGCCTACAAGAAAATCTAATAGAGGCATCAACAGGATTGTACCAGATGCCGCCACAGAGTGTCCTGATTTTTCTCATACTCAAACCTTACCAGAATTTATGGAGGTATGTATTCCAGGTTTCACCTTGTGCAAGGAATTTCAAGAAACCATTTTATCATTAAAAGAGGATTGTACAGAAGTTACAGTAGAATCATCAGCTTCGCTTGATGATTTTGTTCATCACTCGATGAGTGATGAAGTACAAATTATATCAGACCCCAGCATCCAAAAATTTCCTCCTTGTATGATTGTTGAAGAATGCCCTCCTTCTAAGATTGTTGAAGAACACCCTCCTTCTCCTAAAGCAATGAAAAAGAAGACCATGTTTTTGTCTCTACCTTACCTAGGAGGGGAACTCGGTCAACGAGGTCTATTAAGGAATCAGTTGGATGGAAAGATATGGAACAAGAAATACCTATTCTTCATCCATTATCCTCCATTGTTAAAGAGACTTCCACACAAGAACCAGTCCCCTCAAATAACAAGATTTTTACACAAAAACTAGCTTCCCAGGACGACACTGTTCCACAAGATACAACCATCCCAAACTTAGTTGTGACACAAGAACCAACTACCTAGAGAAAGACTATTCCACAAGAACTAGGCAGGCCAAAAACAACTATTCCAAAGGAACAAGTCATGGGTGTATCTTCCACACCAGAACCAGTTACACAAAATAGTGAGGATGTGCCACTTGCTCAAATTTTTTCTCAAATTGAGAAGAAGATAAAGGATACAAAAAATTCTAGGATTATTGAACTATTAAAGGAAAATGATAGCCTCAAAGCAGAGTTGGCTTCCTTAAAGGAAGAATTCCAGGTTGCTCATCGGAAGAATCCAGAGGGGATAGCCTTGGACATATTATCACTCAAAAAAGATGTTATGGACCAAAATAGAGAGCTCATGTGCTTTGAATGTGGTTATATTTATTTTTAGGCGGGGTATAAAGTAGTGAAAGTACCAGTCACTGGTTAGCCTGAAGAACCAGTCAATCTCCCAGTCAAGACAGAATATGACCTTACTGCTCCACAAGAACTAGTAAGGCAGATGAGATCTCAACATAATCGAGTAGTTGTTGGTTCACCAGTAGCTTAAACACAAGAACCTCTGTTACACACTTAAAATAATTCTGTTCTAGAATACAAGGCAAGAAGGACAAATTTTTGAGATAACAGATATTGGGGGGTACACACAGTTTTCCATACCGGTACTTAGCCATTTGTCTTAGTAGTTTTCATGGGAGTAGTCACCTCCCTAAATCAGATTCAGTGTAAGGATTGAAAGTGTTTTGCATGAGGACATGCAATGTCTTCAATTGGGGAGCATGTTAGGACCCAAAAATGTCCCTTTTTCACTATATCTTTTGCCCTTTCAACCTTAACATTTCTATGCTAAATGCCTACTTTAGTGCTTGTATGAATCATTGATCTTGCTTTGATATTATTATTTACTAAACAAATTTGATTGGTAGAATTTCTCATATTTTACCCATAAATGTGCAACCAATGATCAAAATGTGTAAGACAGCCAAGACTTGAAGAAAGATCATTGTTGTTACACCAATTTCTACAGTTGTGTGCTAGTCCTTCATGTTGTTACATGACTACATCAATTGTGCACCTTTCCTGGAAGCTGTCACACTTGCTGCAACAGACAGACACAAATATTGGAAGCTTTTACACCAACTACAACAGATGCACACCAATCCTAAAATCTATTACAATCGCTGCAATAGTTGGCCACCAATCCTGAAAGCCGAATCCTAAAGATTGATCTGTTGTTGTTATACGTCTTGGCTCACGCTGATTCTTTTTTTGGATTTCATGAATATGAGATATCTCTTGTATCTTACGAATAGCTTGAGAATATGGGATTCTCAAGGCTGTTCTGAGTCCATTTTGAACTGAATGACTCTATCTTTAAATAACATAGCTTTTGTAATCATTAGGAACTCAAAGATAGCCGTGGAACAGAGAGTGAATAAAGAGCATATTGTATATGGACCCTTTGTGTGAATCAATAAATAAGTGCATTGAGTTTCTTTAACCTACTGTAGCCTATTTTTGATTGTATTCAATGAGAAGGAAAGGGCCCACCTTCCTCACAGACTCCCCTCTGTTTTGATGTTTTGAGTTTTAGATTAGTTAATTTGATTTGTGTGATTAATCTGTTTAGCATTCTTAGAGTACAATTGTTGTTACAGTTCAATCCCTTCCTGTCAAATGTGCATTAGTGTGTCTAATGAGAATTAGAAGTCGAGTGTTGTATACTATTGGAGAATTGTATTTCTGCACTAGGTAAAACTTTTCTTTCAAGTAAAAGTAATTAGAAGTGTGAATTTCCTTCCTGCAATTAAAGTAGATTCATTTTTGACAATTAGCACATAATTCCCTTTTGCAAGAATAAAATAGAAAATTAGAATAAAACAGATAATCCAGGATTCTTATACAGTCATCAATTTAGATTTCAATTATGCAAGTGTGATTCCAATTCTGGAACAATAGATTAGAACTCCAGCTGTGTCAACAACTTGTGTTAATGTTCATCTTTCAAAACTCTGCTTCTTTCAATACTACAACTTGATTAGATTTTTCTTTCATCAATCTAGCATAGATTGTGCACAATTATCTTTCAATAACAAAACTTCCGTGGGTTTGACAATTTATATTGAACACCTTAATTATCAATTTATTTAGACAGTTAAAGTGTCCAACATGTGTATCCTTTACATACCAATATAGATTTGTTTCTTGTAACATGTCCATCTTCATTCAATTTATTTTTGAATACCCACTTTGTGCCAATCACACTCTTATTCTTTGGTCTTGGAATCAATTCCCAAGTGTCATTTTTCTCTATTTGATCCAATTCTTCATCCATGGATTTATTCTGAAATTCATCCTTGCTGGCCTCTTCAAAACAATTTGGTTCAATTGTAGATGAGAGTGCTAGGTGTGTTTGTTTTGGTGAGCAGATTCTTCTTCTAGTCTCAACTCCTGCATCTTTGTTTCCGATAATCTAATATAAAGGATGATTCTTCTGTACTCGTTTGCTAGGTGTCTTTGGAGGAACTTATTGAACTTTCTCTTCTACTTATGTCTGATCCTCTTCATCTTCCCTTTCTAGTTATTTTTCATCTTCTGCTTCTTCTTCGTAAAGTTTTGTTCCATTGATTCATTTTCTTCTTCCTTTAATTCTCGTCCACCTATTTTATCAATTGTTACATTAATGTTTTCCACAACTTTGTTCAACCTCATATTGTAACAATTTTATTCTTTCCTTGTACTTGAGTAACCAACAAGTACTCATTTGTCCACATGAGAGTCAAACTTTCCCATTCTGCCATCTTCTCTTTTGATGTAGCATTTCCTTCCAAATACTCTGAAATGCATCACATTTACTGGTCTTCCTTTCCATAGTTTGTAGGGAGTTTTTTCAGTTGTTTTTCTGAGCATTACTCTATTTTTAATGTGAACCGTTGTATGCACTGCATGTGTCCAAAAGATATCTGTCAATTTGGAATCCATTAACATTGTTCGATCCATTTCATGTACTATCCTATTCTTTCTTTCAACAACTCCATTCTGTTGAGGTGTCCTAGCAATGGAGAATTTCCTTTTTATTCCATGCTTGTTGCAGCAGTCCATTAATTCCTTTGAAGTGAACTCTCCTCCATTATTAGATATCAAACATTTGATTTTTGAATCCATTTCATTTTCAACCAATTCCTTGTAGACCTTGAGGTTTTCAAAAGCTTCTGACTTATTCCTGAGAAAGAAAACTACATTCATTCTTGTATAATGATCAATTGATCACATAAAATATTTCTCACCTTTTAAACCCTTCGTTGTAGTTGGTCCAACAAGATCAGTATGAACAATTTCAAGTGGTCTTGTCGTTGAATATTCTTTTGATTTAAACCTAGTCTTTGTTTGCTTTCCTTTTTGACATTGCTTGCATAAAGTGTTGGTCAGTTTCGTAATCTGGGGAATTTCTCTAACTACTTCATTTTTATTGACTTTGACAAGGTTATCAAAGTGTATGTGACCCATTCTTTTGTTCCATATCCAAATTTCATCTTCCTTTCCAAGACAACACTTTTCATTTCCAATTTCACTTAGTACATATATGTTGTTTGAAGTACTTGCGGTTGTTGCAATCAATTTTCTTGAACATTCTTTTCTTATCTCACACTTTTGTCAATTTGAAGTAACTTTATGACCTTGGTCATAGATTTGACTCACACTTAGAATATTATGTTTCATATATTCTACTAATAGAACATTGTCTACCTTGGTATTCTTGTTTCCAATTCTAATTGTGCCTTTTCCAATGATTTTAGCTGAATCATCGTTTCTGAAGGAGATTGATCCATATCTTTCCTCTCTTAATGTAAGAAACATGTCTTTATCACATGTCATGTTTTTTGAACAACCAATTTCAACATACCAACCACGTTTCTTCTGCTTCGCTTGTAGAGCGAGTGTGCATTCTTCATTGCTATATTGATTCTACTTTCTTATCCATGTTATCTTTTGAGGTTCATGTCTGTGACTGTTGTTGTTCTGTTTTGGTTCTCTAGGAGGAACTGTCATTCTGTAATCTTTGGCCTTGTGTCCAAAGTTGTTACACTTCAGTGCTCATTGATTCAAACCTATTGTAACTTCTTCTTTGTGTTTCACAAGGCCTTCTTGGATAACCCTTTTGTGTATGACTTTCAAGGTTGTTTATGTTCATGTTGTTAGCTCTGTAATTCATAGCTTTATGTCCAAAATTATTACATGCATAACATAAACCAAAAA
>JASDQU011028604.1:62813-77304 GCA_032191745.1 Picea mariana | reverse complement strand
TGAAGCAAAGGAAGGTGGCAAGGGTCTTAGTTAATTTAAATATCAGGTAAGGTCTTGGAGAAGAGGTCGACCTCAGTTGGGGAAGCTACACATACACTCAGAGGCTGGACTATGAAAATTTCCCTTTCAATTGCAAGAGATGCAATCAATACAGACATCTGATTAAGAATTGTATTCTACCAGTCAGGACTAGAGGCATAGTTTATAACAATGTTAAAGGGCAACAACAAAAAGGTTAACTCTCCCATTACATCCACAAGTGAAGGTTTTCAGTTTTAGGAGGAAAAGGGTCGTCAGTCTATTTCATTACATGAGGCTACGATACTGGAACGTCACTCTTCCACACTCTTCTCAAGACATGTTTCCACTAAAGGAGAAGAAGCTATGTGCCCCTCCAAGACTGGATCGGGACTAGTCGTACCTCACGTGACCTCGAGTACTTCTTCTAACTCCTCTCCCCCTATTACTGTTTTAATAAACAATTTAAATTTAAACAAAAATGAGTGGTTGAGGTCTCTATATTTCCCCACCCACACCATCCTTCCTCTTAGGCTAGCCACATAGTCTTCGGCTCCCATTGACACCGCTGTAATCGCCCCCCCTAAAACAATTTTTTTTTTGTTCTGTAGAAGAGGACTCTTCGTCTTTCTCCTCAACCACCTCTACAGGGAGATATTTTCTTAGATCACATAATAAAGTACCCTTGGGGGGTTTAGCCATGGATCCGGTAACCATGGAAAAAAGTGGGTGGGGGAGAACATATTATATCTCGAAGGAACATAAAAAATCCAAAAGTGATCTTTTGGCTAGGAAACAACTCTCAATTGACTGGGCGCTTAGAGAAAGGCAAGCCCTTGGAAAGGGCCTTTGATGAAATGTTGTTCCTTTAACTGTAGGGGTCTGGCTGGCCCATGATGAACACTCAACACACCCTAAAAATCCTATATTGAAATTTTACTTTTTGGGTACCACTTGATCTTTTGCGCTATTTACGTCGGCTTCATTGAAAAAATGTTGTCCTGGCTTATCATTTTTTATCCTCATTTAAGTCCATCATAGTTTTCTTGAACATATGAAAACTTATAACTTAAAATACTAACATTTAAATAAAGAATCGACAACCAAAGACTTTTCCTCGATGCACTCAAAGATTCGTCATCAGGAAGAATTAAGATGAAGGGAAATCATTCGAAGAAACCGATGTCACCGAGCGTCGACCTTAACTGGAATCGGAAAAAGAAAATTTTCTTTCGTGACGAGCTTCATGCAAAGAAATCACCGATGACCGATCCTCGTTGGTATTGGTAAAAGGCGAGGACAGTCAACGTTAAATGAAGAAATAAATGATATCACCGATAGCTGATCCCCGAAGCATTTTGACATCGACACGTTTTTGTGAAAGTAAGTCCATAGAAAACATAATAAGTTTTTCCCCGATTGCCGACCCCCGATACCTTTTGGACATCGACAATCCTAGGCTTATTTTAACACACACACCTTGTTGAAAATCCCGAGTCAGTTTTGCCACGTCAGCTCTATACGACGAAATCGAATCGACGTTGGAAGTTTTCATCGAAGTATACCAGTGAAAGCATTCACCACACATCGCCGATCCACCCGCTAAGTAAACGATGCGATGGGACATTTTAGTGTTAAGATACATTTAGATTCGAAGAATTTAAGGAATTAATTTATTTGAAATATCACATTAGTTATTACTTCATGCGCGAATCAAAAGGACCGTTTGAATTTACCGATACAACGCACCACCCTCCGTGCCTCCGCCGTCAACCCATGATGAATTAAATAGCCGGGGTTTGGTGGCAGATTTTGTTTGATTTCCACTCATAACCCGAGTTAATTGGTTGATACGACATGATAGTTTCTTCCCCGTTTAAATTCTTTCGAGCTGTTCATAAACAATATCATTGTGTGCAAAGACGTTCAGAACATCCAGAGGAGTGAGACAAGCAATCCAGAAGAAGTTTCTAAGGTCCAGTGAGTATTAAACAACAGGTTTACAAATTGTTACATGTATGTACCATTCTATGGATTTTTTATGCTTCACTTCATGCATTTTTATCCGTTGATTACTCTATACGCATGCCCTAAAGACTGATTTCGTTGGAAGGAAAAATGCCTCCAAAGAAACCAAGTACTAGGTGATCGCCGAGGGTGCCTAAGTTGAGAGAATCAGAGGTAGGAGAAAGCTCATCCCCAGGGCCAACAAAGCAATTGGAATTCACTCCAAGGCCGGAACCAGTCATCAGGACATCCACCAAGAATATTTTCACTCAACCTTCGGCCTTTGGAGACACATAAGAAAGCATCGCGATAAAGGCAGTACTCCCGCATTGGGGAGACATTTTCAAGAAGATCAAGAGGGAATAATTTCTTGAATATACTCCACACAATGACCCTGATATGAGAAAGCTCGATGATGAAGTCTTTCCCAATATCTGAAGATCATACCTGCACATGGTAGCGAGCAAAAATCCAGTTTTCCCTTGCATAGAACTCCTAAAGTGGTTTATCGGCCACACAAACACACAAAGGTGTTTGATTAATGATGACAATGGCGAGTGTGTCGGGGTTTTCCTTCCGATGGAGGTGCAAAATTATTACAAGATTAGAGATCTAGAGGAGTGATTAAACACTGATTTTGTTGTAAGCTTCTATGAGAAACATGACACCAGACAAGTGATGGCTTCATGGTGGAGAGAGAATAAAAAGTACACCAATTGGACCTCCATCTGGTACCCGACGACCAACTTAAGAGAGCCATATATCTATGTAATGGCCCTCATCTACCAACTGTATGGGGAGAAAGATTGTTCCATATTTTCAGAGGCATGGATGCCTTTAGTTTACACGGTAGCCATTTCTGGGAGAGGTTTTAACTGGGGCACCATCATTTCCAAGCAGTTGAGCATTTTCATTCAACAGGCTCAAGCGTCGAAAGAAAGAGAGACCCCATACTTCTACATGGCTTCTTATTTATTGGATGTCATCTATGCTAGAAATGCCTTTGTTGGAATGAACTTGAGCCGACACGCCTCAGAACTCCCGATCCATGTATATTTCGACATCTTATGGGAGAACAGGTACAAGAAATCCTACTCCCTCATTTGTGATCAATTCATCGCGCGCATTAATTTTATGATTTTCAAGAAAGATTGCCCGAGACTGTCGACTGTGGCTAAAATAATGATATCAAAGGTTGGCCACTGGTACTTGGATGAGCGCGATACCTACATTAGGGTTTTCAGAGCCACCGGAGAACCGCACCTATTAACGGTGTATGTCCCTGATCGACTAGTAGTAGGGGAAATCTTCTACCAGACCATCCTAGAAGGTTACAATGCTACTTTGGTAAAAGATAAGAAGCGGGCATTGATACCTTATGGATTCCATATAGGTTTCTACATGGTAAAAGACACTGCTCAAGCTAAACATGAAGGATTGAACCAATTGGAGTTCTGATTCCAGACTGGCCGTTTTCGCAAGCACGACCCAAAAGGTCTAGTCTTGAGGCACACATCGCAAGTATCATCCTACTGACCATACACCCATGATAGGTTTGAAGATGATATTCACTAAAAACACTCAGGATTGGGATGAAGTTGTAGCAAGGATGGTCGATCCTAGGATGACCAAGTTAAAATCCATGAGCCTAGATGAACAAGTGGAAACCTTGGAACAATCATTTCAAGGAGCCCTCAGGGCCAGGGAAGAAATGATAGTCACTGAAATAATAAAGATTTCCCAAGTAGTCCTGATACAAGGAAGAGGTTTTCCTATGGCACTGGATGCACGGGAAACGAGATTGTTCATGTTAGAGAAAGCGTAACAAATGATTGACCGGTTACAGGATGATCCAGACATTGCATAAACCATGGGATCCCCGGTAGTTAACCCAACAGAAAGCTGAGCAGGACCAAATGGCCCTAAATTTATAGACCTAGATGAGATTACCAGGTTAGACGACCCTGAATTCACGACTCCACCGGTTGGATCTCCGACAGGTGTTTCATCTCAACCAGAGATCATCGAAGCATCGCAGAGGACCGACACAATGAACCCCTTGAGCAAATTTATAAAGATATATGATGATGATGATATCCCATAGGCATCTCTTAGGACCCATGTGCATATAGAAGAAGAAAAGGGACATGAGAAGACGTCCTCTCCTCTCCTCGACGTCCAAAACCAAGAGGTCCCACAGAAAGAAAAGGAAGCTAAAAGTGTCCCAGACACTAAGTTGCCCGATGCGTTGGTCACCCAAGCTGATAGTCCTAGAGATGAGCCAAAGTCAGGCGGGCCAGAGGGAAAAACCTCGCAACAGGAATTCGACATTTCAACGATTGATGAACAAGTAAGTATCAAGTCTATCCCCGACACCTATATTTCTATATGTACTGAGACGCTTGATGAGCGACAAGCCGGGCCTTCGGAGTATAATGAGGAAGCTGTAGAACCCGATATTGAACAAGTGTACACCATCAGAAGTCTAGGAAATAAACTAACATGGGGGGATCAAGATATTCCCGAACCTCTGGATGAAGTAGCCGAAAAACACGCCATAGCTTATGACAGGAAAAGGAAAGCTATCATCCAATAGACCACCAAGAAAAGGAGGATCAAATTGGATCACTCTATCCTCATTACCACGGAGGAAAATTTGATAAACAAAGAAAATTCCAGAACATCCGAACTTATCAGCGCAGGGAGAGTGACCTCAGATGCCACCCTAGACAGAGCGAAAAGAGATGAAAAGGAGCTGGCCACCGCCCTAAAATAACTAGAACATTTACGCCACTTGGCTAAGTACTATTAGGACACCACATAGGACGCAATATACCTAAGGAGAGAATTACAAGAGTCCTATAGAAAATTCACAGACGAGCGACACTTATTCACCACAAGAATCGCTGAGCTACAGAAGGACTCCCTCATGGCACTCGCGATGTGAAAGGATATGGAACGGTGGTACGAAAAAGCACAACAATCCATAGAAAGAGTTGACTACATTGGTCTAGTCCAAGAGGGCCGAGATAAAGAAGAACACAACATCTATGTGTTGAACGAAAGAAGTCTAGATCGCATGAAGAAGTCAACCGAGTATTGGGAAAAAATGTCTCGGGAACCACATCGAGAAATTCAAGAGAATTGGGACAAGTGCGAGAAACACTGGATTAATATCATTGAGGTGGTGAAAGATATCAGACTCTCGGAGTTTGACACACCTGACAACTTTTTCGACCTTCGCGACATCGTCGAATCTCACACCAAGCAAGATTCATCATGGGCTAAAGAACTAACGAAGGTGACAGACACAACGCTAGGTCAAGTGCAACAGTTTATGGGACACCCTGTCAAAGCTGGGGTTGCGCTATAACAATTAAGTGGCAGTCTGGTCATGTATCGAGCGCATGCAGTGGAGATGAGATAAAATTATGCAACCTTGATGGAACGACACAAATTTCTATATGTCGACACATGTGGAGAGCTATTCATCAATTGGTGTGAATATGAGAGGAACCACCCATTTAAAATGATACCTTGAGATAAATCCAAGATAAGATGATAGGAGAATGCCACCCGGCGAGTTTTGTTTTACTTATATACACTTAGCCATCACTTTCAGATGAATTTTATGTTATAAATAGGAGAATCGACCAATTAGTCAAGGGTCGATGGTTGTTGCAAGAAACTCTCATTTCTACTGTGTTAGGAATTATTTTGGAGCTACCTTTAATTGAGAAGTCCTTCTGGACCAGAGACAAGTTATATTTTCATCAAATGCATGTATGATTGGATGTGGAGAAGAACTATTTCGTATCTTGTCTCATGAATGGATGTTGTAACTAGTAAGAGCTATTAAATCTATTGATAAGTTATCTGATGCAATTTTTTGCAGTTCTTTCTTTAATGATGAAGATGAATCGTTGTGTTATTATGTGATGGATTATTAGATTTAAGTGAATTATTTTACTTGCCATTATTTATCGCATATGTTCTTTCTTTCTGATGATTTGTATGTCAGCCAATAATTGGATATTCACATGGTTAACGTATTAGTACTAGGCCTGTGGTATAGAATTTTTGTCTGCATGCTTGAGTAGCGGGTTATCCCAAGCTCAGCCTCCTCTCCTATAATTAGACTTATTCCTATTTTTTTACCTAGTAGGTTTATACCGACTCCTATCTTATATTGGTCCCACCTAAAAGAAAATACAAAGAGAGAAAGTCCAAACCAAAGGAGAAACCTTCACAAGAAAATGCAAAGCCCATTGATTAATTGGATGGATCGTAAGATATGGAGAACCATTCCACTATTAAACTCTACAGAGTCTAATTGGGACTCGGTGGTGGGTTTGGTTCCTGCTTTTGAATTAAATGGATTTAGAACCCATCAACATAACTGACGCTAGAAGGAGGGCCTGAGAATGAATGGCTGAAAACATATTCCATATAATATTTCAGACAACTTGTAGATTCAAAATAGCCCACATGCATGGCTAGTCATTCCCAAGACAACCCACACACACTGAGTAATCCTGAAAAGAGTGACTCACCCCAACACGAGGAAGGACGCTCGTTTCCTGATATACCTTACGCTCTTCCTCACAAGGAGTTAAATCAACTTAGAAGAATCACAAGAGCATATGCTCGACAGATTGGTGTGTGGTCCTTAGCTCTGATACTTCCTCGAAGACAAAAAATAAGTAGACCAATGGTCGACACCCCCGACCAGGTTTTTTGTACACATGGTAGAATACCTAATATATTTCTTGATCACTGAAATTGAACACCCTCTAAGTCTAATCCCCGAAACGCCAACCGACGATGTCTTGGAGCCGGATGATTTTTTGGAAGAGGAGGAATTTAACTCAGGGTCCGAAGATATGGAAGACAACAACAACCATGATGAAGAAAGGGGAAACCCACCACAGAACAATCAACCTTGGTTTTCCATAGATGCTTTGGCCTCCCAGGACGAGTACACAATCTTCCTCGACACCCTGAGAAATTACTTCCTAAGTTCGATCCCGAGACCTCGGGATTGCCCGAAGATCATATCAAGAATTCATACTAGCGATCAGACTTATGAATGTCCAACATGAAGACGTAGTATGCAGACTATTCCCCTATACATTTGAGAATTCAGCTTCTGCATGGTATTTTAATCTTCCTGTAGGATCTATAACTAGCTGGACGGAGTTTCAGAAGGATTTTCTAGATAAATTTGCAAAAGAAACTACTACAGGAGCTTTGATGGATGAACTATTTTCCACCACCATGAGTTCAAAAGAAAGGATTAAAGATTTCAGTCAAAGTTTACAACTATATTGAACAAATTCCAGCCCGAAGCTAAACCTACCCAGGAGTTGCAAATCGAGGTATACGCTAATGCCCTCCCAACTTCTATTTCCATGTTTATGAAGAGGGATGCCAAACGAACCTTGGATGAGAATTTTGAGGAAGCCAAAATGATTGAATTCTAAATGAAAGGATGCAAAGAGAGTAATGTCTCATTAGTCAAGAAAGAAGCTCAACCCCCTCCTTGGAGAGGGATATTGCTCACTAGACCCCTAGGGAAACAAGCAGAACAATCTCCTAAAAAGGGTAATGGAGACATAGAAGACCTACAATGCATGGTTAAGAAGTTATCAAAAAAAATCATAGACATGAAAAGAAGTGTCGGGGAGGGAAACCAAGGCCAAAGGCCCTATAATCCTTTCTTTAAAAGAAACCCGTTGTTCAAAGCAATTAAACCTCCCCCAACTAACTTAAATATCGATTTAGGAAATGTAGCATCTGATTCTTTCTGTACTTATCACCAAGAAAGTCACTCCGAAAGAGACTGCCCTCAATGGGTACATTCGATGAGTTTGATGGCCAATAGGTTTCTAGACAAAGTCTCCCTAACCAAACAACCAAGTGGTTCAGTTATGAATGTTGTTGATCAATAAGAGATTGAACCACCAGAAGATACAACCATGTTGATATGGGTCCTGACCTAATCATGCCTTCCGACGGCTTATTTGAGTCTCAAGAACTGCCCACAGAGATCTCGGTGGTGAAAATGTGAAGTAAAGGTCAACCCATCTCAAACGACCGTGCTATTACCCAAACATCGGTGGGAAGATCAAATCCTGACCATCTAAAAGCATATTTTTCTCCCTGTAAGAACCCCATAAGAATCCATACCCGAGAATCACCCAAATTGGACTACAACACAGTTGAATATTTGAAGAAGTTGAAGGCAAATATATCAGTTATGGACATATGTAGACTCCCTCATCAAAAATAATTTCTGCTACAAGCTTTGAAATCAGAAGAAAACCCCACGACATGCAATGATCAGGAAAGAAATCTAACTCCCACAGACCTAGTGAATAAACCAACTGTAAATGCTTTCTCAGAAGATAAGAAGGGAAAACCTTTTGCCCCACCTTTCCTTTTAACGTTCGAAGTTTTCAACAGAAACCTCAACAATTGTTTAGTCGATCCAGGAGCATCGTCCAATGTTATGCCCTTGTCTATTTGAAAAAAATTAAATGTTGTCGCTCTCAAAAGTGACAAACATGTAATACAACTAGACAGAACCCAGGTCAAAGTCATGGGAGAACTCAAAGATGTAATGATCAGAATAGCGACACATCCTAAGTTTGTGCAATTAATTGACCTCATTGTAGTAGATATCCCAGAAGCATATGGGTTACTACTAAGCCAAGATTGGTCTGAGAAATTAAACATATATTTTAGTACAGATTGGGCACATCTCTGGCTACCATTGAAAGGATACAAAAATATGATCATAATTGATAGAGAGAGGTATCTGAAACATAGTTTCATTGACCTAGAAACCCCAAATGAACCATCATCGACAGATTTCCCTGTGCTAGGCAATTATTCCTACGATTCCTACATTGGGAACTTCTTCCCTCTTTCATATGATGTCCCTCTCACTCATAAATTTGAAATGATTTTTCAGGAGGAGTTGCCGACAGCGGCGGAAGAAACCTTCTTTTGTCAACAACCTACGTTAGAAATCACAGAACTAACAGGAGGAAAAGAGCAGAGTAATAGGGAAGGGGAAGTCAATGCGTATTTCTCACAAGCTTGGACCCTATATTTTGATGGATATAAATCACAAGAAGGGTCAGGGGCAAGATGCATTCTCATTAATCCTAAAGGTGAATGACAGTTCCTGTCTTGCAGATTAGAATTTGAATGCACGAAATACACCACCGAGTACGAGGCTTTAGTACAAGGGATAAATAAATCCATAGACCTAAACGTTCAAGAATTGAAGGTTTTCAGAGATTCTGAAATCATTGTTAGATAGATAAGGAATATTGTACATTGCAATTCTCCACACCTGAATAATTACCAACAAGAAGTGCACAAGATAATAGATCATTTTGGAGCTTTCAATATTACAACAATTCCCAGAGAAAAGAACATTCTTGTTGATTCTCTGGCCACCGCTGCCTCAAGGCTATCACCTCTAGAAGATTATGAAGCCTCCCGATTCACTGTAGAACTCTTATATAAACCCTCGGTGCTCAACAATATTTCTAGTTGGAAAGTTTTTGAGGGAGACGAATAGATTATAAACTTTCTGACCAACCAAGACATTTTTAAAGAGTTGGCCATTGACGATGAAGCATTCCAAGAACATTCGACGGAAACCGACCTTCATATAAATCAGTTGATCGATAAGTCAAAGTATCACACTATACTGAAGGGGATAGCCAACCTAGAAAACCTTTTTGATCTAAAGGAACGATTTAAGGGGCCCAAAAACGCTAAGACCACTAGCTCACGTCCCGTGCATGAAACTAAAATCTTGGAACCCCGAAAAACCCCAAAAACATAAACCTCGGAAAAACCATATCTAAAGAGGAAAGGAAGGCCTATCTCAAACTTTTCAGGCAATATCAAGATGTATTTGTGTGGTACTATCGAGATCTGAAAACTTATGATACCCGTATCATTCAACACACTATCCCGTTAAAAACTGAAGTGAAACCCTTCCAACAGAAGCTCTGAAAGTATCATCCTTCCCTGGAGCCCCTCATGTGTCAAAAGTTGAAGAAACTGTTAGACGCCAAAATTATCTTCCATGTTAGACATTCTGCATGGGTAGCTAATTTGGTTCTTGTAAGGAAAAAGTCAGGGGAGATCTGTCTATGCGTAGATTTTATAAATCTAAATAGAGCTTCAGAAAAATACAACTACCTAGTCCCGCAAATGGAACAACTCTTGCAGACCATGTCTAGCTCTGAAATTTTCTCTTTCCTAGATGGTTTCTTAGGTTATAACCAAATCCTGGTTTCGGAGGAAGACCACTTAAAAACTACCTTTCGAACCAAGTGGGGAACTTTCGCTTACAAACACATGCCTTTTGGGTTAATCAACGTAGAAGCAACTTTCCAGAGGGCTATGGATGTAGATTTTCGGAGGTTAATCAACAAGTGAGTAGTGGTTTACTTGGATGACGTGACTGTGTATTCAAAGAACAGAGAAGACCACATCCAACACTTGACCCAGATTTTTGAAAGCTGTAGGAAATATGGTATATCCTTAAACCCTAAGAAAACTATTTTCGGTGTCGAAGAGGGTAAGCTCCTAGGTCACATTATATCTAAAACATGCATTCACGTAGAACCATAAAGGATTAAGGCCATAGCTCAACTTCCATTTCTTCACAACAAGAAAGCTATGCAGTCGTTCTTTGAGAAAATCAATTTTGTGAGAAAGTTCACTCCCGATTTCGCGGAAAATATAATCCCTTACAAAAGATGATTCAGAAAGATGTCGAATTTAAGTGGGATGATGAACGAAAGAAGACCTTCAATGATATTAAGAATTCTATATCCCAAGTCCCCGTATTATGGAGTCTCGATTTCAACAAAGATTTCTTCCTTTGCACTTTCGCCTTCGATCAATCGTTAGTTGCAGTTTTGACTCAGAAGGATGATGACAAAAATGAGGCTCCAATGTCATTCATGAGCGATAACCTCCAAGGGGAGGAATTGAAATTTCCTTCTATAGATAAACATGCTTATGCAGTCTACAAATAAGTAAATCATTTCAGATCTTACATCCTTAAGAACCATACCAAAGCAATCGTACCTCACCCCGCAGTAGGATCCCTATTTACGCAACATGAGATGGGGGAAAGAAGAGGGAACTGGATGACAGTAGTCCAAGAGTTTGATCTGAACATAAAACCTGCTAAAATAGTTAAAGGATGAGGATTAAGAAAACTGGAAGCTGAAGCTCAAGACCAAGTAAATGAAGACCCTGGATGGGATAATGAAATGGCACTATGGTGTGGTGAAGCTTCATACATTTCCCCAAGGGAAGAGTCTATGTATGAGAAATTATCTCCTGCATCATGGGACTTGCCCAGAAGATCTAAATCCTAAAGAAAGGAGAGATCTCAAGTTAAAATCTAAGCAATATCGTCTGATAAATTCGGTACTCTTTCGGGTTAATTATGATGGGGTACTTTTAAGATTCCTCGAATGTATAGACGCAGACAAAGTTCTAAAGGAACTCCATGATGGCCCTGCCGATGGAAATTTTGCAGGAGACACTGTCGCTCATAAGATACTAATATCTGGCTATTATTGGCACACTTTGTTCAAAGATTCCCACACATACGCTAGAAACTGTAAAATCTGTCAATTAAGCGCTAGGAGAGAGAAGAGGGCAGTAGTCCCACTCCAACCAGTGATCATTTCTAGGCCTTTTGAGCGATGGGGGTTAGATATCATAGGAGAGATTACACCAAGATCTTCGAAACAACACAAGTACATTCTTACTGCCACCAATTATTTCACAAAGTGGGCAGAAGCCATTCCCCTAACTCATGTAAACGAGAAGGTAGTGATCCAATTCATAGAACAACAATTAATCACAAGATTCAGTGTCCCTTTTGTTCTTGTTTTTGATAATGCAACTTACTTTTCTTCCACCTTATTAACAGAGTTTACCCTAGATAAAGGAATCATAATCAAATACTCTGCAAATTATTATCCACAAGGAAATGGAGTGGCAGAATCAACCAATAAGAACCTAGTGAGAATATTGAAGAGAACGGTTGCAAACAACCAAAGGAATTGGCATAATATACTCCACAACGCTTTATGGGCAGATAGAGTTACATCCAAGGAAGCTATAGGAAATTCCCCATACTTTCTGGTATACGGAAAGGAAGCCATTCTCCTGAACGAACTATATCTCCCATCTCTTCAAATTGCTCAGGAGTCCAGGGGGCATCCCTCATCAATATTGTAACAAATAATTGACACCCTGCTCATGTTAAAAGATGGTTTGACAAGCATAAGGCTAAAGGTTAGAACTTTGAAGTAGGAGACTTAGTCTTGAAATTGGATTGAGCAAACGAATCTAAAGGTAAACATTCTAAGTTTCAAAATATATGACTTGGACCTTTCCAGGTGGCTGAGAAGATTGGGACAAACACTTATCGGTTACAGAATCTAAGGGTGAAACCTGATGCCCTCCCAATGAATGGCCAAACTCTAAAGCAATACTTTCATTTAAAAAAAAAAAACCCATATTTTATGTTTTGTGTGCACATTCTCATATTTTGATTTGTAGCTAGGTCGATTGTGAAATTCATTTTATTTTATGTTTCCTTTTGCTATTTGTACTTCCGTTCTTTTGAAGTTTGTGTTTAAGAAGACAATGGTTGACCTCAAAAACATGCGACATAGAAAACTCTCTTCCTAACTCGTCGCTCACGAACAAACATGAGAAGTGCTAGGGAACCTTAAATTGTTCCGAGGGGTTCTCTATCTAACTTGCGTAGATGAACAAATTTGGAGAAATGTCAAAAGTGTCCGCTTGGCGGTCTGGTAAAACCTTAAGGGAAAGAAGGAAAGCTGAAAAGGGCTACATGCACCTCAAAGACAGAGCTAGTAAGTTTCACCTTAACCCTCTCACTCGCTCAGGGCCACTGCCGAAATAAAAGTTAATTATATCAAATGAGTGCACAATAGGGGAGGGTATGCAGATATCTCCGCTAGGGCTATGGACGCTTGCTGGCAAAGGAGAAAGGTCTGTAATGTTGGGGTGACCGCTGGGGCTATGGACGCTTGCTGGCAGGGGAGAAACACTGTAGCAAGTGAGTAAAGATAACAAAGGTCCGAGTGCCTGTGAATAATTTAATAAATTCTTGTCAAAAACGGGCGTGATCTAGGGTCGAAGGAAAAGAAGGCGGATTTGAGGTTGAAAACCCTATAGGTAGACCCAGATACATCAACCAGAGAATTTCTAATGCAAGGGTAAAAGAGGCTTTGTTTTAAACTAGTCAAGTTCCCTACTAGCTTCTGCATTAGCCGAGCCTGAAAGAGGAACAAAGATTTTGCTTTCACCCAGTAAATCGGCATTTGTTGAGCACTCAACACACCCCAAAAATCCTATGTTGAAATCTTACTTTTTGGGTACCACTTGATCTTTTACGCTGTTTATGTCAACTTCATTGAAAAAATGTTGTCCTTGCTTATCATTTTTTATCCTCATTTAAGTTCATCATAGTTTTCTTGAACATATGAAAACCCATAACTTAAAAGACTAACATTTAAATAAAGAATTGACAAGCAAGGACTTTTCCCCGATGCACTCAAAGATTCGGCATCAGGAAGAATTAAAGATGAAGGGAAATCATTCAAAGAAATCATTGCCGCTGAGCACCGACCTTAACCGACATCGGCAGAAGAAAATTGTCTTTCATGACAAGCTTCATGCAAAGAAATCACCGATGATCGATCCTCGTCGGCATCGGTAAAAGGCGAGGAGAGTCAACGTTAAACGGAGAAAGAAATGATATCGACGATAGCCGATCCCCAAATCATTTCGACATTGATGCGAAAGTAAGTCCGCAGAAAAAATAATAAGTTTTTCCCCGATCGCCGACCCCCGATACCTTTTGGGCATCGACAATCCTAGGCTTATTTTAACACGCGCACCTTGTTGACAACCCCGAGTCAGTTTTTCCACGTCGGTGTCATACAACGAAATTGAATCGGGGTCGGAAGTTTTCACCGAAGGATACCGGGGAAATCATTCAGCACATATCGCCGATCCCCGATCCACCCACTAAGAAAATGACACAATGGGACGTTTTAGCACTAAGATATGTTTAGATTCGAAGCATTTAAGGAATTAATTAATTCGAAATATTGCATTAGTTATTACTTCATTCGTGAATCAAAAGGACCGCTTGAATTTACCGATACAATGCACCACCCTCCATGCCTCCACCATCAACCCACGATGAATTAAATTGTAGGGATTCGACGACAGATTTCATTTGATTTCAACACATAACTCGAGTTAATTGGTTGATACTACATGATAGTTTCTTCCCCATTTAAATTCTTTCGAGTTGTTCATAAACAATATCATCATGCGCAAAGAAGTTTAGAACATCCAGAAGAGTGAGACA